>JAYMTF010006616.1:0-10071 GCA_036897485.1 Pelargonium nanum
CCACATTTTGGTTTCTGCAGAAGTTTGGGTACTAATTTTGCCTTTATCCCAAAATTAGATGAGACTCTTGAGAGCTATGTTTCAGGTTCCGGGTCTATTTCAAACAAAGTTGTCAATTTACGTCATACTTCGTACCACGACACAAAATTAGATAGATTGATATTTTATTTAATAAAATTTGAGCCGGATTTAAGTTGATTAACTCAACATGTTTAATAATTGAGTTCTGATTATTGTGGTACTCATTTATTAACTTAATATAAGAATATGAAATTTCAAACATGTCATCTGAAAATAACCTCGTAAATAGTGGAATGAGTCGGATTGCCCTCGGCGTTGAATCAGTTGTTATTGATTTGAATTAATGATAATATTTTCCTTCAAAAAAATATTAGGCAAATATATCACGTCGTATAATTTTGAACACAATTATTTCAATGTGTTAGTTGGGTCGTCATGTCGTGGTTCAACCCATTTATAATGAGTCTAATAAGTTGGGTCGTCATGTCGTGGTTCAACCCGTTTATAATGAGTCTAATACAAGTATTGGTTGGCTTAAGATAAGCCGTCATTAGGATTGCAACACTTCGTTAAAAAAACAAGGATGTAGCTTGTAGGTCGCTTTGCTCCTACCACAAGTTCATCTAGTTGTGTGTGAATGAAATTCAATGAGATGATATATTTCTTACTGAATTGGTTTAAACTATAAAAAATTGGCTCATAATAAGATAGTTAGAAACTATTTTTCAAGAAGTCTTTCTCAAAATTTAAAATTGAACATTGATTAGCATTAAAATATAAGTTTATTAAGTATAAATTAATTAGCATTTAATCTGATGCTCTAATTTCTTAATAGTGTATCAATCTTTTCAAAAGTTGACTTTGTTACCTCACAAAGTGAAATTCATTACAAAATTTATTTGTATATGTATTATATTTTCTCTTTAAAATATGTTCACAAAGTAAGAATTAAGATACTTAGTTAGAATTCATTTTAGAAAGAAAAAGAAAACACTTAAGATTCACTTCTATCATTTAGAGTTTGATTATTATTTAGAAGTATCACACAAATCCTTAAAACATAACATGTAATGTATATAAACTTAAGAGTTCAAGTAGCACAAAATAATTCTAATCAATCCTTGAACATTTCACAGGTGCAACCTAAAACGATGAATGACAATATAACCCGATCTTGACAAGGACCCGATGGGATAACTACAAGCCTCCAAATCCCGATACTTAAATATGGATAATATTAGTTTTGGTCAATACTGCTGGGACGGGTTGAGAAATGACACAGAGATCATATAACCAGGCTTCACGTCAAATCTTTTCATTCTAAGCCCAAAAATACAAGTTCAATATCAAGCAATTAGCAAGAACAAAAAAACATAATTGATGCAACCTTTAAACTTCACTACAATACGCGGCGAGTAGATCGAAATATCAAAATAGATTATAACAATAATTCTTCAAAACATTACATGTTCAAGTCATTCGCAATATCAAATTAATAGGTTACAACAATCTAACACATTGAAGCAGCTCAACCCAATCAAGCAATCTCCAGCACAATCAAGCAACTTGAGTACGTTGCAACAACCTTCAACGTTAGTTTTGATTGTGGAATTGCTCAAGGTAGCCCATTCAAGATCAACATTACGCGGCAGGGTAACAAACTAGCAAATTACAAGTTGCCACAATCATCAACGAGTAGATCGTGATCAACTTCAGTAGGTTACATCAATCTTCAACATTAATACATTCAAGTCACTAGTAATCACCTCAATTAGGTCCCAACAATCTTTGAATAACTCGTGACCACCTCATATTCCATACTCAACATTTTTCATTCCTTGCAACAACCTACATTACAAAGAAACAAGAAAGATCTAATAGAAAAGATAGTGCAGGCAAATACAAAGTTAAGAAATCATAGTCATGTCTTGATGGAGAAACAAGAAAAGTCAACAGAATTATGAAAAACAAAAATACATTAAAAGGAGCACAAGTAACATGTGTACATGAAGCCCTCAGATCTCATAGCTTAAAAATTCATATTCGGTATTTTGCAATGGCACTAATTCACGCAAAGCTTTACATCGCTACCACCAACACACACACACACACAAGAATAAGGATGAAGGAAAGAGATGTGTGGTAGCAAGAAAAGCTTATAGTGAATAACAACCATGCTACCGCTCAATAACTAAATTTTTCCATCATTGGGCCATGATAAAAATCAGATTAAAAACACATTGCTAAAAGACACAAGCAAAATAAAAGTCAGATAAAGCTTTCTAGGCTGCATTTCCATCAATAAAACAGTAATTAACTGCTCAGAGCCCAGTGCATATATCATCACTCCCAGATACCAACATTGCACAATTTTGAAATCCAAAGTTCTATTCAAGAAAGTAAATTAAACATAAATTTATTAAACTAAAAATACTTGCAATTCATAGTAAAGAAGTTAACATTTAAAAGACTCAGACATCCAAGGAAGGAAAAAGCAGCATTAGCTCTCAAGCCCGGCGAAAGGCGAAAGCTCTTAGGCGGCCACTGCGAATGTTTAGAGAAACAAGCCTTTGGATTTATCATCATCACCAATGAATCACTAACACAAACACAATTAAACAAGTTTATCTACCTAAAAAGACATGCACTTCATAGTAAATATGTTAAAATATAATAGACTCAGACATCCAAGGAAGGAAAAAGCAGCATTAACTCTCAAGCCCGGCGAAAGGCGAAAGCTCTTAGGCGGCCACTGCGAATGTTTAGAGAAACAAGCCTTTGGATTTATCATCATCATCAATGAATCACTAACAAAAGCACAAAGTTAAACTAAAGAATCTAGAATTTAAGACTACAAAGTTAAAAGTTTCAGACATCCAAGGAAGGATAAAAGCAGCATAAGCTCTCAAGCCCGGCGAAAGGCAAAAGCTCTTAGTCGGCCACTGCGAATGTTCTTGAGAAACAAGCCTTAGTAACTGTCATCATAAACAAACAAGTACAACTGAATACATTCATAGAAAATTTCATAAATACAATGATATGAGTATGTAATTGGATGTCCCTTCCATTTAAAAAGGAAGGGAAACCAAAAAACAAAAGACTACAAACAACATGAAATGGATGGTTTAATCTATAAGGGACTTGTTCATTCACACAGCAACGAAGTGAAGTGCTATTGAATCACTAACAAAAACACAAAATTAAACTAAAGACTCTAAATCTTGGGAGATTAGATAGAGTTGAAGATTTCAGACATCCAAGGAAGGATAAAAGCAGCATTAGCTCTCAAGCCCGGCGAAAGGCGAAAGCTCTTGGACGGCCACTGCGAATGTTCTTGAGAAACAAGCCTTAGGATTTGTCATCATAAACAAGCAAGAAAACCAATCATTAAGTGAAAAATTCATAAATGGAATGTTCCATCCTTTAATGATCAACATGAAACCAAAAATAGACAGCTGACAAAGTGAAGTGGATGGTTTGATATATAAGGGACTTGCTCATCCCCAGAGCAACAATAACAATGCTGAAGGGATAGACATATAGTCCCAAATCCCTATATTTGACACAAAATTTCAATCATGTGAATGTCAGAATACACTCAGATCAATAAATTATCCTACAAACATAATCAAGAATCACAGATTGTTAAATGAGATATACTCACAGAACCAACAAACTATAACTCAAAGCTTATATTAAATTAAGCTATAATTAGCTAGTTTAGTGAGCAATTGACTTGAAACCTAACCACACAGAAACTAATATATCACAAAATCCTGTATAGCCAACTAGAACTATATATCATTTCAAATTCTCAACACTAGGCCTCACTCAAATCAGTAAATCACTAAACAAATTAGTCCCTTCAACAATGAGAATCACATGGTTATACATAAGAACATAAGCAAGCTAACAAGAAGAAAAATAGATGATAAATGAGAGGAAAAACACATAATGAAACATAACTTTTCAACTTGCAAACACAAAACCATCATTTTTTTCTGTTATAGTTAGGCTTAAAACCTAATTATCAAACGAATCATCGCACATTTTAACAAATCCAAATACTGCCCACCAAAATTAATCACCATTGCAATGTAGGGGACCACTCAAATCAACAAATCAAGCAAAAAAATTGAACCTTCGAGCATGGGAATGACATGTTTTTGCATGGAAAAAAAATGAAAAACATAAATTAAAGAGAAGGAGCAAGAGAAGTCTCAGACATCCAAGGAAGGAAAGAAGCAGCACAAGCTCTCAAGCCTGGCGAAGGCGAAAGCTCTCAGGCGGCCACTGCGAATGTTCTTGAGAAACAAGCCTTTGGATCTATCATCATCGACAATACAATCAATCTGAACCTCAATTTCTGAACTGGAGTGTGGAATTTGGGGGGGTTAGGGTTTATGGCTGCGATGCTGAGAGAGAAGATAGAAGAATGGGCTCTTTATACAGAGAAATTGGGAATTAGGGTTTCTGATATTGTAATTTTGGAACATTCTAGATAGATAAATAGTGTAAGAGGAAAAAGAATTGGCCCATTGGGCCTATCTTAAGGGCTTTGTTTCTTTCTAATTTTTTTGTTGGGCCTTCAAGGCCTTTTACTAACCTTGTCTTTTGTTTCAAATTGGTCCATATTATAATTTACGTTCACAGTTCATATCCATGTCGTTTCAATTTGATCACACAATTTTATAAATTTGTTTCAAAGTGATATATTATGTAACGATTAAATTAAAATGACATGACATTAATTTGATTTTTTGTAGTTTTTTTATAAAAACAACGTAGTGCCCATATTGTGATGGTGTGATGTTTATTGTTTGTCTTTGTTTTCCAATAACAAAATTGTTTACTCTCAAAGCCCGCTTCAAGTTATTCCTTAACAGTGTGTTGTCATGTGTTGTGTATGTCCTAAATACGAAAGTTCATTTACCCACATGAAATTAGTCCAAAATACTTTAACCGTGAACTATCGTCTACAAGACTTCTAGACAACACATAATATATTGCTTTGTTTTTGTAAATTATATATTGCATTTTTGTACTTAGCAAAATAAACGCACCATGAATGGATTTTTAATTTCAAAAAAATAGTAGTAGTAATAAAAAAGGAAAAAAAAAAAGAAAAGAAAAGGAGACTATAGTCAAAAGGAAAAAGGGACAAATTTAAATGTAAGAAGTGCAAGATTGGGATCTACTTTTTTTTTTTGCAATGTACCACTCCACATCACCACAAGATCGGAAACCTACACATTAAGAAGCTTCTGGTCAACAAATTGAAAAAGAACACTAAAAAATTGCTACAAGGCATTGATTATAATCTCAATCTTTGTTTATTTGTGACAAAGCCATGAAGATTGGTATTACTTTTTTTCATTTTTATTCTATGTTATGTTGTGAACTTACCCTATCCAACTAAAAAACCAAGTCTATTTTGCAACCTAAAACCGCAAAAAAAAAATATGGGTCGGATTTTGGATACCCGCAAATTTGATTCCAAATTATAAGCTCTGACTATCATATGAAAACTTCCAAACTCTCTCTTTCTATAATATTCTACTAATTCTCAACTCTTGAGTCATAACTCTAGACCAAGCTAAAGTGCAAAAAAAGAGGTTCCAAAAACTCTCACTTCCCATAACAATTCCAAGACCAACCCAAACTTCTTCCTTTTCTCTTCTTTTTATTACATCTAGTGCTCATTATTTTGAACCACCTTTTTCTTTACTCTATTTTGTTGTATTAAGACTCAAAAACTTATTCTCTCTCTTATTCTCTCATATCCACATGATTTCTTAACTCTCAAGCTCTCTCCGGTAACTATTCACATCATCAAGATTTTGCGACACAAATCTACAACTATGGCTCCTACACGTGTTTACCAAGTTTGGAAGGGAAGCAATGTAAGTAAATTTTATCCAAATTTTCGATATCAATAAAGAAATCTTGATTTCTTTGCGTTTTCGGAAGTTTCTTGCGATTTCAACAAATTTTGGTCATTTGGGTTTGTTTAGTTTCTTGTTTTATGAAGTTTTTTATATCTTAATTGAATTTTTGGTTAAGTTTCCTGTGATTTTATATAATATTTATGTTTTTTTAATATGTATTTTGTGCAGATTTTCTTGCTGAAAGGGAGGCTTATATTTGGACCAGATGCAAAGTCCTTGGTTGTGACCATATTGCTCATCATAGTTCCTGTTATTATCTTTTGCACACTTGTTGCAAGAAACCTTCTCCACAAATTTATAGCTCACAATGCAGGCTATGCCATTTTGGTGGTTGCTATTGCCTTCACAATCTTTGTTAGTATCTTCTAACAAACCTATTCTTTTAATAATTTCTAGTCGCGTGTGAAAAACGCTTTTGGGTTCGGTCAGATTTACCATTGAAAACGTGGGTCCAGCTAATATGGACTCGAGCCGTGTTTTAGTGGCCACAAATTTTTGTCAAATTTTAACATTTGCCTCCGCTAATATTTTCAAAATTTTCGACGTTTCTAATTCCATATTTTGGTCAGGATAGGTATTGGTGCTTCTTCTTCTCACCTCCGCCCGTGACCCCGGGATTGTACCTCGAAATTTGAACCCACCGGAGGGCGAGATTTGCTACGACTCGTCGGCTTCCATTGATGCCGGTGGTGGGAGAGTTCATACACCGACTCCTAGGTTGCCTCGAGCCAAAGAGGTTGTCATCAATGGTTATCCGGTTCGGGTCAAGTATTGCGAGACTTGCATGTTTTATAGGCCTCCTCGTTGCTCTCATTGTTCGGTTTGCAACAATTGTGTCATGAGGTTTGATCATCATTGCCCCTGGGTTGGTCAGTGCATTGGAATGGTAAGTACTTACTTAAACTTTATTGTCCACAAACACAAATACTTATGACATGTAGGTAGAGACGTGAAGTTGTTTGACGGGTCGGGTAAACAACTCAAATATGCTTATCGAGTCTTTTCTCAGGCTCGAGCCTGGTATTATTGGGTCAAGCAAGTAAATGGACCGTAGTCTAATACATACCCGCTAAAAAAAATTCACGCATTTATATTTTATACTCTTTATCAACATTAATATTTATCATTAAGTGGCGAGACATGTTAAAACTGCTAAAATTTGTCCGACAAAAGCACGTGTGGTTTTTAGTCCGACCAGTTTAGGCATGCCGCACGCATTTCCAAGTATTGTTGCGAATGTTTATCGCGCCATTCTTTGTTGGTTTAGACCTGATATTATTGGGCCGAACAATAATGCTAGCGGGTTGTTAGCCCATTTGTCAATTCTACACTTAAATACTCTTATCTAGAAGTTGTAATTCGAGTTTTTCGGGTTGGGGTTGAAAAGGTCCCATTCGTTCTAAGAGAATTAGGTTCATTTAGTTTTTGAGCTTTGGGACTCGAATTGGACTTGGATAGAAACATAATAACTTCTTTTTCTCTTTCTTGTTTATGTGTGCAGAGAAACTACCGTTACTTCTTCATGTTCATATCTTCCTCAGCTCTCCTATGCATATTTGTGTTCTCAATCTCAGCATTGTACTTGAAATTTCTTATGGATGACAATGGAAATATTTGGAAAGCAATGAAAGTGTCTCCTGCTTCTGTTGCTTTAATGGCTTATTGCTTCATTTTACTATGGTTTGTTGGAGGACTCACTGGCTTTCACATCTACCTTATATCCACCAACCAGGTTAGTTCATTTCCTTGTATTTGTAGTTATTTCGAGCTGTCAATTCGTGTGTTTACGTATTGAGTTCGTGTCACCTTGAAAATTAAGTATGCGGGTATATGAGAAATTAGCATAAACATGGGCATGGTACGTTGCGTGTAACATGTTTGGGTGAATGAGTTTGTGCGAACACCATAGGGCCGTCTCAATCATTTTATTTGTTCATGTCAATGTTTCACCATAATATAAGTTTCATATTTTTTTGTTTTGTTTGCAGACCACGTACGAGAACTTTCGATATGGGATAGACACTAGACTTGTATACGATAGGGGATGCTTGAAAAATATATTTGAAATATTTTGTAGTAAGGTTGAGGCTTCAAGGAACAGCTTTCGGGCATACATGGAAAAAGAGACGCCGATGGGAATTGTTCGCGATGCTAGGGTTAGCCATTTAGATGACAGCCGAAGAGAGAAAGTAGAAGATGATAGAGAGATTGGAGGTGACCTCCAAAAGTTATCCCAACGACGCGATACTGAAGATGAGGACGTTCGAAGTTGACGAATCAAATGAGAATACAATTAAACTTTATCCCAACAGAGCAAATGTTTTTGCTTAAAACTTTGTCGAAAAACTAAATATATTGAGAAGTAACAACAGTGAAAGACGATATTGTTTATAACATTGTATTTGTTACAATTTTTTAGCAAATCTCATTTGCTACATATTTTAGTGAATCTCACTTGTTTAATTCTTGATAAAAATTATTGAAATACAATTTATTTGAGAGAAAAATATTTTATATATTCTCGTTCAAAATATGTTATCTTTAGAAAAAAAACAAACCCAATAATATTTATTTGATTTTTTATAAATTATTTTTAAAATGGCTAAAGGTCTACCTCTATAAAGTAGAACTGACAATTTAACATTAAAAAAGAAAAGAAGAATTGATTAAATTTAAATATGTGAGCTCTCGAAATTTGATCACATTTTCGTGGATTTAAGTTGCATGATCAATTTTTTAGTCGAGTTGAGCAAAATTACACGAACCTGCACTCGCACGCTAGGCCCAAAACCCGATGTAAAATCCACACATCTTATGGGAGGTCCGGATTAAATCTTCCAGTCCAGACCTGAAAAAATCCAACTTGAAATTCGAATGACCAATGTTACCCTAAAAAAATATTTTTTTTGAAATTTGATTTGAAAAGAACATGGAATTCTCCTGTGGGCAAAAGCATAAAACACAAAAAGTACAAGGATACTTTATTTTGAAATTTGACTTAAAAAAGAAAATGGAATTCTTGTTTGGGCAGAAACATAATACACAAAAACTACAAGGGTGCATCTGCAAGATCCAAGACGAAAAAAGAAAATGGAATTCTCGCTTGGGCAGAAACATAATATACAAAAACTACAAGGGTATATCTGCAAGATTTAAGACGAAAAGAGAAATTGGAATTCTCGTTTGGGCAGAAACATAATACACAAAAACTACAAGGGTACAGCTGCAAGATCCAAGCCGAAAAAACCTTTCGTGTTGGAGAGGTTTATTTGCTTCTCTCTCTCTCTCATAGGGTTTCGATTTCGATTCTGCTTCAATTCTCTGAACAACTCTCTCTAAAAGCTTATTCGTTGTCTTCGATCACTTGCTTCTTCGATTCAACATGGTAAGCTTTCCACGCCCTCCAATTGCTTTCTGGCTCAGATCTGATGCTTCGGTTTCTCCATCAGTGTGTGCGCCTGTGTTTTCTCACTTTTGATTCCGAATTTGCTGTTTTGTGTGCATTCGATGACATTGCAGGAAGGTGATTTCGCTTTGAAAGCGTCGATAGAGCAACTGTCGAATGTGGAGAAGCAAATGAGGCTGGCCGGAGAAGTGGCCGGCACCAGGAAGGCCGTCACTGAGATTCTTCAGCTCTGCTTCGAAGCGAAAGCGTGGAAGACTCTCAATGACCAGATTGCGACCTTGTCTAAGAAGCGCGGTCAGCTCAAGCAGGTACCTGAACGAATATACAGAGAATTTGAAACCTACTTTTTGGATAATTGTAGCTTTGTTATAGTGATGAAATGTGTTCTTAAGCACAATTGTATGCGACTAAGAGATGTTTGTGTAATTTTGCGTTCTGGTGAGTAATTTGGAATGTGTTTGTTAGCTGAGATGCATATCAATATGATCCAAGTTTGGTTGTGAACTATGATGTTTTGAGTTGATGTCATCATTGTCAAGTGCACATCCTTGATGAATAATGCCGTTCCTTAATAGATTTATATGTATGTGTGAAATTTGAAAGTTTGACTGTGATATGATTTTGCAAAAGTAGTTGGTATGCTAATTTAATTGATTCACTGATTCAGTGGTGAGAAATAGATAGTTTGTGAGTGAC
>JAYMTF010006617.1:0-10071 GCA_036897485.1 Pelargonium nanum
ACCTGCAGCAGCAGGTCACTTGGACCAAATCAAAAAAATAAACGAGTTAAAAGGCCAAAATAGAAGTAAAAACTACTCGAGGGCCATATCAATTCTTTTGACAAGTACAAGAGTACTGGTGACAATTTACCCTATATATATAAGGTAAAATATATTTAGACACCTTAAACTTGTTTTCATTTGAAAGTTAACTCTTATTTAGAGTTTTTCCTTCTTTTTTTTCAACCCTGAATTTACCATTTTTTTATTTTTTAGTCTAACCAAGCATGTTTCGACTGTATATATAATATGAATAGTAATGTGGATGGTCCGAAAGAAACATTAGTTTGAATGTTTCTCTTGGATTCTGTCGCCGTAGTCCGTAGATGAGGCAGTAGTTGGGTATGTGGGCCAGACTGCCGGGACCATCTCACTGTGGGCTTTGCTAAGGTTTAAAGGCCCAACTATCCACAGCTATCGGCATCAATTGTTGGGGCCCCACAACCTTCTTAAGTAGCTGCCTTTCGCAACCTTTGTTTAATTGTTTCAGCTGTACAACTATTTAAAAACTTTATTTGTTACTCATTACTCAACATGCCGTTATTGATGTGTTTCAAATATTAAATTAGTAAGTTAGCTACAAAATTTAATTTGTTCTGTTTGGTATGCAATCGAAATATATTAAGCTAATTTAGTATATAGTTAATTCTTAGTAAGTATTTTCATCCAAAAGTATTAACATAATTAACAGCTTATTATCATTTGTTTGGACAATTAAAAATACAAAAATAATATTTTTCACGCTTCATAATAATTGTAGTTGGCATTTTGGATCAGACATCATGAGCATATGCAATTCAATCAAACCTAAAACTAATATGATCCGATCCATTTTTTCGATCCGATCAAATTTGTCCTGCAAAAATACTAATCGGATTGGATCATACAAACCCGTTCTTTTTGTACTAAAAATTTAAAAGTATAATTTGTTATCAGAAGTAAATTGACCAATGATAGTAATGCGTGGCTCGCTCGCTCAGTCAAGCGACAAATCAACGCGAGTCAGAAATTAGGTTTCGGGTATAGTAGAAATCTGAACCTCGGTCTGCCGAATCAAAGTCAATTGCCACCGACTAGAGAACACATGTGAGAAGAGTCCGGCACGTCGAAATGGACTTAGTGCACAATGGGCCGCGCGTCATGGCTTGCTTGCATGCCCCTACTCAATCCTTTCTGGCTAACACTAACATTTGAAAACACAATAATATACGTTACTGGATCCAAAGCTCCATTTTATGCATGTACAAATCGGTTGATTGATCACTTTCAAGAATTTATTTAACATTGGTAGATTTATTCATGTATATATGAAAGCCATCAAATGAAGTACAAAACTATGCTTCCCAACACCCTCGGTTTCTACCGCATAAGATTACAAGTTACGGTAAAAGCTTAAAAATTATGTAAAGTACAAAACCATGTTCCTCCCTTCCAGCCGATAAGGTGTCAAATTAATTATTCATGTGGGCGCTTCTGCATAAATGTTTGCCCTAAATTATTAAAACCACACCTGCCCTCAACTAGCAAATGACCAAATCTAATTGTTCCTTTCACCCAAAAAGATCAAACATTTTTCATACATAACTATACACAACTACTTAATGGCCTCCTTTTTCAATGCCTCTAATCTCTATTCTGCAATTTTTTTGGTGTCTCTACTTTTTTAGTTAAAGCCATTATGATACTGCATATTGTTTCAATGTTTTATTTTTGTGAGTCTTAAGTACTATTAGAGAATGGAAACAATAATTATAAATATGGAAGCTAAGTGCTCAACAGTTATACTAATCAGAATTCAACAACGAGTTAATAATTCGATAAACACGTCGTTTAATAAAAAAACTGTCTAATGTTGCATGCATGTTGTACTAATCAAAACTACTCCATCGTGAAAGTATGTTACTCTTGTGCGTGATAAAACAATAAGAAAGTGGATGGGCGCATGTGATCTTATTGATCATGTGCTTTAGTGTGATCATATGAAGTGACGTCCGATCTAATCTTAAATTCAATCGAATTTCTCAGCTAGCTAGTAAAGAGCCTTTAGTATATTATGTCAACTTTACTTTTAACACATATTTTTCATTAGTCTGGATTCTCTAAAACACACCACATAACTATATTTAAGAAGAAGAACCGAACCAAAGCACTCAGGTTTCTAGTTTCAGATAGAGTAACCAACTTAACCAGCAGAAAACTATATTAGAAGAGAAATAGGTAAGGTGTAGGCGTGTAGCAGTGTATACGTACTACACTGCCAGTGTCAGGAAATAAAATAAAATCATTCAAAAATTAGAATTTAAACCATGATCAACAAAACAAGCCAGTTTTTTCTTGTAGAAAAAATAAATAAATAAAAATAATTGACCTAGTACTGAAACATTAGATATTATCTGTGACTGTGTTTTCAGTATTCACCCACAGTATATTATATACCTTTTGTGTAATAATATGAATTACTGACTTTATAAATATATGGCTGAAGCATTTGAACACCATGCATGCACCATAGAAGAATTAAGAGCTGTCACGCATTAAACCTCGCATTAATGCACCATTTTCAAATTGGGACCCCCATTTTAATCAATTAGTTCCTCCATTTATGTTGGGTTGTTAGGGCACTTCATATACTTTTGGGTAGTGTTTTGTAAGCTAATGAATTCATTACTACTTTTATTAATTTAAGCTGGAAATTCATAGTTCAAAGTCATTAAAAAGTTTAATTATTGGGTAAATGAATAAACTCGGCTTTCATAACACTCATTCCAAAGACAAATGGCCCCAATTAAGGTCCTCCGAGTTTAGGCTTACAAGTCTCGTGTCCTCGATGTACAAAATTATTTCGTTCTTGCTGGAAGAATAAAACAAAGTTTTATCAGGTATCATCAGCTATTTACAGAGTGCTTTTGTGGCAAACACACAGCTAATGGATGGTGTTCTCATAGCTAACATACTTCTACGGTACAATATCAAAAAGTCGGGTTCGGAAGTAGCCACCATCAAGCTTCTGAACATGTGGATTGGAATTTTCTGCAACTTTGTTTAAGATCAAAAGGCACATGATTGGAGAAATTTAAAGGCATTAAACTAGATGATTTAACAATCTCCCACCTCCAGTTCGCTGACATCACGATCGTTTTATCAACTCGAAAAACTTCGAGCAAGTTCTTCCAAATATAAGGTATACTCTGCAATGTTTCGAATTAGCTTCAGGTCTTCAAATTAATTTCTCGAAATAGCAGCTCTTAATTTGGTTTGGGGATTTTAGTTGATATGATAGATCATATTGAAGATACAATTGAAAGCAGTACAACAACTTCCTTTATTACTTCTACAAAATTAAAAACATAACTTGATTACTCTACCTACATTTAGAAAATGGAAGAAGAAAGATAAATAAAACGAAACAAAATAAACTATAATTTGACCCTGGCCGTGCAGGTGGAATTAGCAGTGCCGTTTACAATAAAAATTGTGACATCGCAACTGCTGTAGCTCGTAGCTTTCAATTTGAAGATGTTGAACACGCTTACTTTCCCATGCAACTCGCTCGACGAAGTTAAATTTAACATTCCTGCCTGAAAATCGTACGAAAAATTAGAATTAGTAAGAATTTTATCGGCCTGTACATTGACGATGGAGCTAATGTTGCGGGTGGCATGCGCTGGAAACGTATCCCCCTCAACGTAAGCTTCCGCTACTAGGGTTCCGTGGTAAGTAATGTTGGATACGGCGTTTTGGTAGGTGAAACTCCCGTAATTAGGATTATCGATGGTGACCTCGAGGGCCAGCGAGAGGTTTAGTTCTTGATAGGGGTATACTAACAATGAGTAGTTGAGGACATTGACTGGAAGAGCTGTTATTTTGGGTTGTTTTGGTTTCAACATGGTAAAGAACACCACCACCATCGCTACTATGAGTGTCACTATGAAAATAGTTGTGATGCCAAGACATATTTTCAGTTTTCTTTCCATGACTGAGTTTTAGATTTCCAAGATTTTGATTTTATGAGCAAAGATATATAAATTAATAATAATTAATGCTAGCTGATGTGAAGAGATCAATTGTCAATCACAATGTAGATCAATAGTTGGAGATAAAAGCAATGCATGAGGAGTTTTTGTTCATTGAAACAAAATTTAAAAGATTTGAAATTTTATTATATAAAATAGTTTATTTCTTGCTATTAGCTTCGAGGAGACAAAAAGTTTGATTTTAATATTTGTCTGTTTGTATGAGATGGTGAGGGCACATGTGATATGTTCGTTGGTTTTAACAATGACTTACTCATAGTTCTTTGAACTTTACTTACGTCATAATATATAGTCTTCTTAATTTTAACCAATGCGAAACCGATTCTTTAACACCGTCTTTATGTGCAAGTTCGATATATAAAAGAAATTTGCTTAGACCCAAACCGACATGTTGATTGATAAAAAAAAAATATCAATATAATATATAAACATTTATAGGAAGATATTGTTAACATATATAGGAAGAAAAAAATATAAAATATGGGACAACATTGTTATTCATCAATCAAGGTCTTTTTCTTTTTCGAGATGATGATTTTATGATAAAGGATATGTAGATTGATGAGAATGCTAGCTATTCAATTTGTAAGTCAATAATGGGAGATAAAATCAATGCACGAGGACTTTTTGTTTTTATTGAAAAAACATCGACAATTTTGGATTGTTATCATAATAAAAAAAGTTCTTGTTATTAGCTTGTGGAGACAAAAGAAAGTTTTAATATTTTTCAGTTTGTATGTGATAGTGAGGGAACATGTGAGTAGTTTGTTATGTCCTGTCCATCTTGGAATGAATATCAACACCGTTGGGGTCGGGCCACAGTGGAATCTGATTCGTTAATAGTTATTCAAGCAATTCAGAATGAAGGGGAGGTCTTTAGTGCCTTCGGTTTGATTATTTCGGATATAGTTGCTTCCAAACTAGTTTAAACGATTTTGAATTTAAGCATGTAGGTCGGTCTGTGAACCGAGTGGCTCATGCATTACCTAGGTCCTCATCGTCCTTACCCGGGGTGGATAGGGCTCCAATCCCCCGAGTTTGTTTATACAAATGAGATGCTGAACCTGGAACAGAGTTGTGTTTGTTTATACAAATGACATATCACAAACTGGCAAGAAAATGCATCAAAAGTTCCATTTCAGTAGGAAATATCTAAGTGTGCACTCTGCAGTTTATACAATACACCATCCAACATTTCAGAAGCTATTGAAACTTTAAAGCAATGCACAATTACCTTTTCTTTTGAATTCTCTCTGTAAAACCCAAATCCTAATAATCAACTCGACCATTCTTTTCTCTTGTCGCCCGTGTCGTTCTTCTAAAATGCAAAATGCTTCTCCAAATTTACAGGAAAATGTTTTAGTTTGTTCGGCCTGATCATACTTCTTCCTTTCATGCCCTCGTGATACCAAAATGGGACCTTAGCAACCCTCGGTATGGAAATGGTATATATTTCTCTGTCGTTTGCACAATGTTTATAAATATAAATCTTGTTGGTCGGATGTTGTCTCCCTCTTGTTTGCTAATTTAGACTTGGACCTTTTCTCTCGGTAGGTTATAGTCGAGGATGAAGAGCTCTTGGGAGATGTTGTCTTGCTCTTCTTTCGCCTGTGTTTCTTGGGAACACAAGAAATATCTTCGGATGTAGTTCCTTTGTTCATTTCAGACGGCTGTTGGATTTGACGTTCTATGGTTTCTACAACCTCTGTTGCAAAGATGAAGTATTCACCAATTTCAGTGTAAAATAGCCATACAATTACAACATGGTAGAAAATTTGTACCAAACACACAGTTTAAGCGACTAACCATTTAAGTTGGATTTTTTTTCTGACTTAAACACATACAGCTTATGGAAACAGATCAATTATTTTACAAACCTATCAAGACTACACTGTCACTTTACAAAGGGAAGGATGCTTTTTCAGTTTCAAATGATTTTACACGAAAAAGTAAGATAACAGCTGTATATATTAGTGAAATTTGTTAGGAAACAATTAAGAATTAGCTTCAATGACTTTGTTGCTAAAGTCCAACCGGTGTTCACTCCCCCGCAAAACTCCAACCAAGCAACCCATAAAAAAAAAACATGCCTTGGTTTCAGTTTTAACTTATTTCCAAGCTAAACATACATGGTTTATTGGGAAGCAGAGAGAGGATTAGGTAGAGGAGAAAACAAGTCAAGCCCTCTTATCAATGGAACTGTGGTGTGGTGTGGACCACCAAAATATTTGTCTATTTCCAAGGCCATGAGCCACTAGATTCCCCTTGTTATACATATACAAGTGGTGTCTCGTGACAGAAGATCCAAGCTCAGTCTTGCTGTTTGAAGGAAACGAATCCTAGTGACTTTATCATATGTTACAAAACAATTCCCTAGCTAGTATATACGACACAGAATCCATCTCCGTGAAGAGGGGCTACTTGGTCTGGTCTGATTACCAACGTGCCACATGAGGCCAGTCAGTAGTAGTTTACGGGGAGTTGTTTTACATGTCTAAATAAACATATATTCTCACCAGAAAAGATATACTAGTATTATGAATACCAACATACATACTTTTTTTTTTAAGTTAATTAACGAAGTATCGTGCTAATGATAATGACTAAACAAAATCACGGAGAAACAGATAGAGAGTAAGAAGGAGAAGCATACCAGAATGGGGCCATTTGCAAGTACCATTTGGGGAAACAGAAACATCTATGCCATGTTGAGAAAGCAAACCACCTATAGAATGTGTACTCGGACCACCCACCATTGACACGCCACCAACTGCTGGGGCTGAGAATTCAGGTCCGGTTTTGAATCCATTCATCTGCAAAAGCACATCGACCCAACTTAACCATTTACGACTAAAAACATGTAATAGAGATTGAGTTGAATGAGCAATTGTACGACTATTTACACACCCAACTTGGTGGAGCAGCCGCGCTCCCTTCCCACCCAATGTGTGCCACATGCTTAACATCTGTCGGGTACCCGATTTCTATCTCCCGTTCCTTCACAACTGCAGATAACCAAAAGAACCCATTTCCCATCTCAATCATGAGAATTGAAACACAAATACATTTGCACAACCTGTGTTGAAGAGAGTGATTTCAGTATTACCAAACATTTGGGAGAGGTATTTGTTGAAGCCTTTGCAGATTCCTTTCATGGCAATTGGTAAAACCGATCCAAGACACAAAATGCAATGACACAATAATAACTATCCGAATCCAAAAGAAACCTCCCCAGCCAAATATTGGTTCCTTAGCCAACTACAGTACAGGTTTAATTCAAAGCAAGTCAAAAACCCAAGAAAAATACTGAAAAATGTGCAGTGTATGAGAGAAGATGAATCAAAATAACATATAGATGCATCAAAAACAAAATGTAATAATAATGACATTGATGTTATGCTACCTTTGGAAATGAAGCAGATTCAAAGGAGAAGCAACTCCTCCTCCATTTCCTTCAACCCCTTTTGAAATTTAGCTCCATTTTCCATCTCAAGAAATGAAAGAAACTAATTCATACCCAAATGAGAAAATATTTAGGAGAAGAAGAAGAAAATGAAGAGAAAGCTAGAGAGAAAAAGAAGTGGGGAACATGAAAACCTCCCAAATGAAAGCTGAGGGGAGGTTTTGAAACAGAGAAGAGACACACACACTTGTCATTACTAATAATCTTTTTTATTTTATTTTATAATAATAATAATTAAATATGAGGTGCAGAGGTGGTCGTATCTATTTTTGTGGTTTAGAAGCTGCAGCTGGACATTAATTATTATTGTCATTGTCGTGTGTTTGTTTCTCGGATGTGAAAATTGTAGTAGTTCAACTCTCACCAAAATGCGGAGCTCTCATTATATTGTTTTTTTCTCTCCATTTCAATATTTCATCATCTGTTTCCTTTTTTATCTTTACAGAGAACAGTCAAAAACTCAAATTCTAAAACAAAAAGAGCATCTTTCTACATATATAGGGCAAACTAATTTTGTTTTTGTCTAAAGTTTGAAAATTTTCATCATTCAAAGAGGTACACTTACCTCATCAAGTATCATTGCAATTAATAAAGAGAAGTCACAAGTATCAAAAGATGGGAGTGCTGACACTTTATTTATTTCTTTTTTTTTGTGTAAACCACTAAATTTAATTCAGCTCGGGTTTAGTCACAGTTAATACTCATCGTCCAGTCTTATAAGTGTGTAGAGCGGAGATCGAACTCGAGAGCTCTTCCTGCAATTTTAATCTGCGTTGTCAACTAAACCATAACTCATTGGTGGTGATACCCTTTTTACTACAAATCATCTTACTATTTTCACAACCAAACTAGTATCTTGCAACTTTGAGTATTGTGATCCATATTCATCTTCGTGCTGGCCACATGGATAATCATTTATATATATTCCTAGCTAATGTCACTGCAAATGAATTCTTATTCTAATATTTGAATATCATGACTTTGCTAATTTTTTGTTAGTATATTCTCATAATCTTACAGCAAGCACATCATGTTGCAATTTACTATGATAAAACTAATTAATATGATGATTTCAACAACAACAAAAAAAACTAATTAATATGCTGCTTCTGTGGCAAATCCCACCAAATGCTTTGGTGTCCTCTTGATAATATATTGCTGTGTTATTGTGATTGTTGGAGTCACGTTGTTGTTCTTGGGATGATTGTATTGTTTCTTGTATTGAAGCACTTGATTACTACCCAATCTGGCATTGTGCTCGTCAACTTCAGACAATCCTATGGGTTTTTTGCTGCGCTGGAGGGAGGAGATCTTGACATTCTTCTGAAAATGTTTTTTTTTTTTTTATTTTTTACTTAAAAATAAATAGATGGATTTGCATATTTTCTTGTAAACAATGGTAGCTTACTAATTGAACTTTGATTCTGCAGTTACATCATTGATCAAGACATAATAGAAGAATTAGATCACATATTACTAATTATATAGAAAACTAATTATCAAAACTAGAGTCAATGCCGATTTGTTAAGATTTTGAGTAAAGTAATAGTTATGAAGCATGCCAAATTATATTCTCTAGACCAAATTTGTGGATTAGAACATGTATGTCATAATTTAGCCATTATTTTTTTCTCTGTGGATCGATCCTAAAAGAGTAGTTTCAAACATCAAGTTCAGATTGATTCGAAGATTTCTTGAGGTTCGATTATGTGATTTGACGTTGTTGCTTAGAATTTGAATTTCTTTATATTGTGCTGTTTGATTCAAGTTTGTTTTGAATATAAGTTTGATTTTGGATGTTGTACTGAATTAAGATGGAGTCAGGTTAGGCGAGCTCGCACCAAACACTAACAAATAAGTAAGAAAAATACTTATACTATATTAGAGATAATTCAATAGTCATATGTTAAATCGATTTACGCCATTAATAATATTTAATACTTATATTGTGTCAGGTGAATTACATACTGAAATTGTTTCAATAATAATATGTTATACCAAGAGATTCATGTTTGAAATTTTATTTTGATAAGGGATCCTTAATTATCTTACACAATATCAAGTAATGTTTGTCAATTTTTGTAGGTAACTGATGCGCCTGTTTGACTTCGGGTCAAAGCAAACACACTACGTGTCTAGTTTTCTTGTCCACGTTCGCAAGGGTATTTTCCTAAGTGTCAAATTGTCTAAATCTTTTTCTATGAGTCGATCCACGAAAGCTTGGTTGACCGGCGCGCTTGATCTTGGGGTACCTGTCACCTGCAGGGACCAAGACACCAAAGAACGATGACCCGAAGTTGTGGTTCCAGGATACCGCCTCAGGCGTGAGAGTAAGTCCTCTTATGGATACCACGAAGCTCCTAAAGAGCGTTTTAGAGAGAGAAAGTATATGTGAATTATGAGAGAGATCCCTTCTTCATTTAAGAAGGGGTATTAATACCAACCCCATTGGAGTGCCACATGTCGCCATGCGATTGGCCGAAACCGAAGTGGACCCCACTTGGGAGGCTTGGAGCCTTTGCTGGCTGGATGGCG
>JAYMTF010006618.1:0-10067 GCA_036897485.1 Pelargonium nanum
AATCCAATCCCCCTCTATATCCATGCGATCAAACGCAACCTTAAATTGAACGAATAGTCAAAATTTAAAACTTATAACTAAACAAATGTAATTATTTCGTGTGTGTGAAAATTTTATTATGACTCAAACGTTAATTACTTGTTCAACTTTAAGAACTTTTGAGTAGTATTAACTATTATTAATTATTAAATTTAGAACTCGAAGCGGATTAGCAAAATTTGGTCTCCGAATTAGGGGTGGGGGATGAGATGAAAAAAAATCTTCAAATGAAAATGGTGTTTCAAAATTTGCTGCAAACTTGTTTGTTGCTATTTTTACATCCGTCCCATAATCAATATTTATTTTGAGATTAGTTGCACGCACTCATGCGTGAAGGAATGATTATGGTCACACTCAGAAGTTAAACTAAGGATGCACATCCTTACTTAACCAAGTAAGCCAATGCAATATCGCCTCGCATAACTTATTTGTTAACGCTCACACTTACAAGCAAAGAAAAGACATATTTGATCCACTATAATTATTGAATGATATACATAAATTTACAATTTATTTTCATTCTTTAATTTCAATTTATACCTCTAATACGATGGGCTACTCCATCCTTTTGTCAATCGCTTCATTATAATTTCAGGTCAACGACTCAATAAAGTTTTAGATAAAGATGGTAATTTGGACTTGAATTTGTGAGGTACCCGACATCCGACCCGTCAGATCAGACTTAGAATTCGATCAGACAATTCTAAGAAGTGTATTTTATGTTGAAACTCATCACTAAACCGACAGTTCCCAATTACTTTAGGGTTAGATTAACGTCAACAACCCGGACCCGACCAAATACCCGACTTGCCCGTTCTAATGTATAATTGTATATCACTTGTTCAAATCACCGTATAATTAATGATGGTTAACCACCAATATTATAAAATCACAAAACCGTAATCTTATTCTTAACCCCGAAAAATGGCGTTGCGTCTACAAATAATATCCCAAAGGGGCCGCCGATGAGTGGGCCCACAAACCCACCGAAACACCAAAGCCCTCTCAAAATTGGATAAAAGCACTGGTGGACCCCACGTCCCCACGATGGGACCCACCCTTTTCCCTCCTCCTTATCTCTTCCTTGCTTCATTCCCAAAGCTGCATCTAAACTTCCCAACCATCTCTCACTCCCGACCTCCACGCGTCGCGCATCCGCAGGTTCGGACCCAGACCTCTCTGCTTCGGAGACCATCACTTCCTTTTCTTCTTCTTCGTGCACTCTTCTTCCACAGCTCTCCATTCGCTTCTCTCCTTTTCTCTTCCCAATGCATCCTTCACTTCTCTCACAATCATCATTTTCATTTTCTCTCTCTAGAAACCAAAGCACCGATTGATCGAGCCTTTTGATCTTTCTCTTTCACCAGAAATCCGACCCTGCGCAACTGATCATGTGTAGGTATCGTAAAAGTTGGTGGTGGTTGTGCTTTCTTTTTTTTTGGTATGTTATGTTTGTGTGATCAGAAAGTAGTTTTTTTCTGGACGATTTTTTTTCCCGGGAAAATATGTGTATTTTCCTTTTCGGTTGGATAGGTGGATTTGTTTTGGAGAATCAGCTGCGGCTGTTGTGGTTTGATTGAAGGAATATTTTTGTTTGGCTGGGGGTATTGTGATGTTAGATCATGGATTTTACTGATCTTCCACCGCTTTCTGTTTTGTTTATCTTAATTTGTTTTGATTTGTTGTGTGGTGCTCTGTTTCGAGTGCAGTGGTGTCTGAGTATTTTGGTTTTTGTTATTACTCGTGGTGGATCGTGGAATTCCGTTTCGTTACTGAGAAATTATAGCTGAAATTTCTATAATTCACAACTTTTTTAAATTGTTGTGGTACGGATGATGAAGTTTCTTTCTTTTATTTTTTTAAAATCTTTTGGAGACTTGAGCGTAAAAGGTTTGGCCGAAAGCTTAATTTTGTTGTTGTTGTTGTTGTCGCGAGCTCTCTGTTTTTATTGCAATACTTTAATTGTTTGGATTGGAATTTTTTTTATTTAGGCATGGCTGTAGCTATGATAAACATATTGGTTATGCGAATTATTACAGTGCACTGTAGACGTATACTTGTGAAGTCATCATGAAGTGTAATAAAATGGAAAGAAAATTAACTGAAGAAGTAAAATATCTAAGTTCATAGTACAGTTTAGTCTTTGAACACTTTGGGATTAGTGTTAATATACCTATGATTCAGGCTTTCACTATCCTCTCTGTCTTGCAGTATTAGTTGATTGGCTGATCATAGGATCGGTTCTTTGCTTAATTTACTCTGCCATGCCATTTATCAGAATTGGTAAGTGTATATATTTATGTGGGTGTGTATACATATGCATATCTGGGTTGCTGAGTTTCTTTGTTGTTGCTGTTTTAGCATGGACTCAAAGCTTCATTCCTCAGCATGATTTGTTTATAAAAACATAGAACAACGTTTAGATTGCAGTTCTTCAATTGATATGAATTAATGAATGAAATTCCAAGATATTTGGTGCAGTTTTTGAGGAAGACTGACCATTTTTCTTGTAAGAACAGATTTTCTGCAAAAATGATTTATGACTTCTGACAATACTACAATTTTATTAGCTCTGGTGATTTTGGTTGATTTGTGTAAATATTGCTGAATTTTCTTTTTTATTTTTCTTCATGATTATTTTGCTGAATACTTGTATATTGATATATCGTTTGTTATTATTTTTACAGGGATGAAAGGATGAAGTAGAGTTGGATGTTTCCATGTTTGGCATTTGACTGGTTGCATTAGTCTTTTACTGCAGTTCTGAATCTTCTGACACATATTGATTGCTTGGTGTTTTTGCGGATGGGGGGAGCTTGTTCTAGGAAGAGAGACCAGCAAGTCAATGAAGATAATTTGCATAGAGGAGTTTCTGGAAGATATTGCAAGAGCGGAAGTTCGAAGTGGCTAGCAACTTCATTCTCTCGACCGGGTCTTGATAGTCAAATGGGAAAAGGGAAATGTCCATCCCTCATGGACTTGTGTGTCCATCGAATATGCAAGGTATCTTGTCTTCTAATCATGCTTGAAATACACTCTTTTTACTATTTACAAAAATAAAATAAAAAATTCTCTATCTTCTCATTTATTTCTGCTTCATTTTGTATCAGAACTTAGAAAAGTACAATACATTTTCAATGCTCCCACGGGATATTAGTCAGCAGATCTTCAATGAATTGGTTAATTCCCATTGTCTAACTGAAGCTTCGCTAGAGTCTTTTCGAGACTGTGCTCTCGAGGTATTTCTGATATTTTTTTAACTTGCTCACAAATTCTATATTTGATCATGATAGTCAATAAGATTCTGTATTGGGTTTGACAGGATATTTTCTTGGGAGAGTACCCTGGGGTGAATGACAATTGGATGGATGTCATCTCTTCTCAGGGGCCATCTTTACTTTCTGTGGACCTTTCTGGTTCTGATGTCACTGATTCTCGGTTGCCATATCTCAAAGATTGCACAAACCTTGAAGCCTTAACTTTTAATTACTGTGACCAGATTTCGGACGAAGGTCTAGGACACATCAGTGGTAGTGTCAACTGTTCCTTTTCAAATACTTTGTTTATTCTAATGTGTGTACTTTATACTAAAGCATCTACGTTAGTAATTAGCAAAATGGAAGTATAAATTGGAGGATGGAAGGGTAAAATTTGCAAAAGAAAAATTAAAAAGTAATAGACAAGCAAAATATGAAAAGAAGAAGATGAAGAATCAAACAGAACATAACTGTAATACCTTTTGTACTGTACAAGTTCAGAGCCAAGATCACTATCATGTGGCATTACTCTTGGCTAAATTGGTCCTTGATGCAAGTCATAACTTGGTACCCCTTTGTAACTGATTTGAGATGCTGATAGCACCTTTTGTAATCTGGAATCTTGTTTTGAGATAAGCATGATGCTTGGGGATCAGTTCATAAAATAGGATTTCCAGGCCTTCTGCAGATTTCTCCATTGCCCAGAGTATGAACTATGAAATATGAATAAGCAGCCATCAAGAGTGAATTCTGAAAGTGGTCCACTGGGATTAAAAAAATTCTAGTGGAATTTGCAACTAACATCTTTGCATCTGCAAAATATGGGTTTATACTTGCTCTCTTTTATATTTGGTTTATTTGTTCTAAGTTTTGTTCTGGTTGTCTTTCTTTTTCCTCTGTATTCTCAATACTGATGCATGTTAGCCTTCAAACTCGACGATTTTAGTTTTGGAAGAGATAATGCCGTTACATTATCTTCAATTTAACCATAATGATATGAATTTTTCAGGTCTCTCCAACTTGGTAAGTCTGAGTTTTAGAAGAAACAATGCAATTACTACTAAGGGAATGAGTGCTTTTGCTGGCTTGGTTAATTTGGTGAAGTTGGACCTGGAGAGATGCCCTGGGATACATGGAGGGCTTGTTCATCTTAAAGGTGCGATTTTCACCAACTTGAGTATTGAATTATGTTCTTATGTTATGCTATTGGACACCTTACTATTAGACTTTGGAACTTGTTATGCTGTCTTCTTTTAAATATAGGATCTACTAATGATTTATTTAAACATGTGTGCCTGCTTGTATGCATTTGGACTAACACAACCAATAGTTTATTGAACTGTGACCCAAAATAGTGAAATGATAAAGTCTAACTCCATGTTTCTTTCTTTATGATGTATCTCGTGTGGCAAGCAATATCGCACCTTAAAGAACTATGTTGCCATTTGCAAGCAGTTGGTCATTCCATCAGAAATATTGAAATACTGCTTGCCTTAAAAAAAATATTCCAATTTGGCCTTCAAGGTGTTTATTAGTTTATACAATGCTGGCAAAATTATGTCTCTACAAAATAATAAAAAAAATCACGTTTTAGCCTATGTATGAGGTTAATGTGGGCCTTCTAATTATGTAAGCAAATTACTTTTCTGTTATCATTGACCATGCACCATGTTTATACTACATACACTGATGTACATGATGTCTTTCTTACAGTTGTACTATTGTTATCAGTTTTTTGCGTCAGTTCAGTTAAGCATTCATTTTAATGTTTCCCTGAATATGGTTTTGTCTAGCCGATATCCCTGTTCTTAAATTTCATCACCCATTGTGCTCTGTAAAATTACTTGAGGCCGGTATTATTTATCATCTCTACTTGATTTAATCATTTAAATAGAATAATTTTGGAATTAGGTTGTTATGTTAATGTGTGTGGGGGAAGTATGCAATATAGGTTCTATCATTGACACATACAGTTCTTGTATGAAGAGATGATTGCATTTTTTACTGCCATTTGTGTATGTGTGCGCTATGCTACAGGAAATGGGAATTTATAGAGGTGTTGCTAGCATGCCAATTTTATGCAATTTTCTAATGTGTATCTGTGTATTTTCACTTCACCTATGTACATTTGCAATTACCAAGCAATTATTTTGTTCAAATGATAAATGTGTTGATAGCCATTTGGTAAGTTGGCTTCTTCTTTTTGCAGGTTTGATGAAATTAGAGTCTCTCAACATAAAATGGTGTAATTGCATAACAGATGCTGATATGAAGCCTCTTGCTGGTAATTTCGTCTGGCCTTCATTTCAGTGGCAAGAGAAAATTTTACTTTATGGTTGGCTTTCGATATAGAGATATGGGAACTAGGCCAGGGTATCATATACGGTTACTTTATAGATGTGAAGGAGCCAAATATAATTACTAGTGGTCTCACAGGCAGGTTTCATGGAAATTATCAAGCTTCCTTGGATTTGGGTGAAGTCTAGATCCGACATTTGAAATTTTAGTCTTGTATTTGCTTTCCAGCACTATATCCTGCTAACTTCAATATAGATTTTTCAAAATATAAGAATATCAACTGCTCGATATTTGATGATTAAGTGTAAGACCCATACTGATGTCTTGGTTAGACTTAAATATTTTGTAGTATGTAGTTAGAACTCCGTTAGGCTTTTGTGAATCATGAAAGGCCAACAAATGGCTTCTTTAATGAATGCCTGCTATATTGGGAATAGCGACATGAAGAGTGCCTCAAATAGTTACTCGTTGGTCAGACCTGCCTCAGAATTCCCACTGATCAAATTTTGTGGGTGTTAAACATCCATTATATTATTTTTCAACCTACAAGTGAGTTATTAGCTATTTAAGGTTGCTTTCTGCAAGCCTCTTATATTTTTCGTTGGAAGTAGTGGAATTGGGACATGTTGAGTTTAGGGATACCAGAAATATGAAAGAACCATGACTATGCTGAAATCTCTTTCATTTACACTACATGTTATTTGTTGCAGATGGTTTAGCATTTTCAGGTGCACTACTTATTCTGTTATATTTCAGGGCTTACAAACTTGAAAGAATTGCAAATTGCCTGCAGTAAGGTCACTGATTTGGGAATTACTTATTTGAAAGGTATCCAGTTCTTGTTTAGTGTCATACCTTTTTAATACTGTATTATTGTATTACTGGATGTAATGATGATAATAGCCACTGGTGTTGTCAATTCTTTTGTGAACTATATATTCCTGGTTAATTTTGGCCCGTCCCATGACAACAGAATACTAAAATGTAGGATATTTCTATATGTAACAGGTCTGAAGAAACTCTCTCTATTGAACTTGGAAGGGTGCCCAGTCACTGCTGCATGCTTGGACTCTCTTTCAGGTTTTGCTTTCTTTCCTGAAGTGTAGTATATTTAAGATATCTAATATTTCCATGGTATGTTGTGAGCTTGTAACGTTTGAGCTGCCAATCATCTAGAGCTCAATGTGAGAGTGTGGTGTTGTGCGTACTTGTTCAGATCTACATTTTATAATATGTTCTTGATCGTGGGCATATAAGTTAGGGCATTGGAGCTCAGGTCTGTGAAGGTGTCATCTATTGAAGATGATTGCGACTAGAGTCATAGAGTTCTGATACCCAAGTCATGTGGCAAGTGTGGTAATGTATGTTGAGTCTTACATTGAGATGGTATGCTGTAGATCTTATGCATATAAAAGGTCATAAGCATCTTATATTGGGACTTTTAGGTAAGGTACCTGGTGCTAACCACCCCAATGTGGCCATCGATGTAGTTAAATGATCTTTTAATCTGACCTACTTAACTTGATCTGATGCACACGGCTATCACTGTAGTTACTTGGTCTTTTAATCTGATGTAAAATTTGTTTATCGATTTATTTTGTTTTTGCAGCTCTTACTGCCCTTTTGTACCTGAATCTTAACAGATGTAATCTATCTGATGATGGATGTGAGAAATTTTCTCGTAAGTTGCATTCAAATATTAGTCTCACTCTCCACTGGATCTTGATATTCAAGTTATCAAGATACTGATTTCCACTATGGTCATTTCTTGGGGTCTAGAAGTAGTTTAACTTAGTATCTCCCTCATTTTCCACAGGACTTGGTAATTTAAAAGTTCTAAACTTGGGATTCAATGACGACATCACTGATGGATGTTTGGCATATCTTAAAGGTATCTTTCTGTCTCTTGTACTTTATGATAATTATTTGTGCTTTCCCTTACACCCCTTCAAGGTATCTTGAATACTTGTTGGGTTTATTAAATGTGTCCTCATAGGAAGACATTAACGGTTATTGTAACTTTCAATAACTGTCAATTTCTTCATTCATTATCCGTACTTTAAAAACATTCAGTTTGAACTTTCATACTATATTGTAGTTGCATACATTTTTTATAATTGTTGTATATGGTTCTTGATCTTGCTTGAACCAGGCTTGACCAAGTTGGAGAGTTTGAATTTGGATTCATGTAGAATTGGTGATGAGGGGCTGGCTCACTTGACAGGTGATATGAAATCCCTCAATCTGTAATGATTTCAAATATTCTCATGTTCCCTTTGCAATGGATTTGTCATCAAATAAATATCCATCAATATTGAGTTCACTTGTATCACCGTGTAAAACCATGATTATGTCTCTTTTATTAATTGTATTTTGAACTTCTTTGTGATTTTGTTTTGTCCATAACACTAATATTTTCACTTGGTGTTAGGCCTTTGGCGTTTGAAATGCTTGGTGTTGTCTGATACTGATGTTGGAAGCAATGGGCTACGCCACCTCTCAGGTTCTGTATTCATCTCTATTTATGATATATGTACTGAGTGATGATAGTTGGTCTCTTGATTAGTTTGCGGTTTTGGTTATTCACCTTCTTTCATTGGTTGAATGTTTGACAGGTCTGAGCAACCTGGAGAGTTTAAACCTCTCTTTCACTGCAGTTACTGATAGTGGTTTAAGAAGATTGTCTAGCTTGTTGTCTCTTAAATCGCTCAATCTAGATGCCCGACATGTTACTGATAATGGACTTGCAGCTCTTACGAGTAAGTGTTCTAAGATATGTTGCTTTTAGATGCGTGAATGTTCTGAATCTGTGTTTCTTCCAAGTTTTGGTACTTGACAGCACAATACATTTTTCATTTTGGTTTCCTTTTTCGGTGCAATTTTTGCAGCTTTGACTGGATTAACACATCTGGATCTTTTTGGTGCCCGTATTACTGATTCCGGAACAAATTATCTGCGTAGTATGTTTAACAAATTCTTGCTTAACATTTGTGCTTCCCATAGTGTATGATACCATTGATAATATTTGATTTGAACTCATTATTTTCTCTGTAATGCCTGTGTTCTATATCAGATTTCAAGAAGCTGCAGTCACTGGAGATATGTGGTGGAGGTTTAACTGATGCTGGTGTGAAGAATATTAAGGATCTTTCATCACTGATGCTGTTGAATCTATCACAAAACTGCAATCTCACAAACAATACTTTGGAGTTGCTTTCTGGTATTTTCTTAATATAGCTTGTTAGAAGAATTTTTAATATGCGCTAGATATATTTTATTGAATGAAATGAATTTTCCTCTTATTCAATTTTCCATTGCTGGTGTGGAATAATTTTTTTTATGGCTCCTTGTATGTAAATGCAGGATTGACCGGGCTGGTGTCTTTAAGTGTGTCAAATTCTCGAATAACCAGCGAGGGGCTGAGACATTTGAAGCCACTTAAGAATTTAAAGTCTCTGACTTTGGAGTCCTGCAAGGTGACTGCGAATGACATCAAGAGACTTCAATCAACCAATCTCCCTAATCTGGTAACCTTCCGACCCGAATAAGCTCTGGCAGGTTATGAGGTCTCTGTAAATAAGTTATCTGTATATAAGAAGTTGAAGTGAAGAAGACAAATTGTATATATTGGTGGGATTTGGAGATGGTTTGGAACTGAAAGGTGATTATGAAGTTATGAACATAATATCTATCCTCGTGCCTTGCCTCAAGCTTTTGAAAGATGATGTAGATATGAAGCTTTTCCTTGGCACGATCTTTTATGTTACTATCAGGAGTTGCTATCCTTAAGCTGTGTTGTGAAGCTTTGTTGCAGACTAAATCCAGTTTGAGAGATGTAGATATAAGAAGCTTCCCAGCAGCAGGCATGGTTATGAACATGTTTTAAGAGGGTTCTTAAATATGCCCTGTGCAGTGCTTACTACTTATCTTTGGTTGGTTGTAATTATTTGGCAAATTGTTTGGTGAACTGGGATTTATTCCTGTTTTGGATAACATGTATGATCCTGTGAATAATTGGTTTTATCGAGAAAGATTTATTGACACTTTCTAGCATTCGATCATGTATGATTTAAACATATCCATTTTGTAAGTTTGCTATTAGGGTAGTTCCTACAAAGAATCGGACTAATGATGTATACAATACTTGAATCTCGATGTAGATGCTACACGGTTTTCATCCTTCAGAAACTGCAAGTGTAATAGGAGCATCTATCGACAAAAGAATTGTCCTAAGATGATCATCTCATGTGATGAAAAGGACTCGTGACAGCTATGAATTTGATCTTCCAATCTAGAATTCGGTTGACAGGAAATGACTTTCATCTGTAACTTAATAGAGCATGGGATACCAAACGTGATGATATTTGAAGTCAAGGTGCTCAAACATGTTAAGAGGACCCAATGGCGGATCCAGAACTTTGTATTAGTGGGGGCACAATATTTTAAATAGGGGTAAATAAGTTTGTCTCCCTC
>JAYMTF010006619.1:0-10065 GCA_036897485.1 Pelargonium nanum
CCCAGGATAAAACAGCCCACTCGAAATTCTCGATTTGTGTTGCACCGCACAAACCGATTCAAAGCTACACTAAATAAAATTCTGCTCTCAAAGTAAAGGAAAATTGAGGAAGTTGGAATGAAGTATGATTGTGTGTTGAATCACTGAAATAAGACTCCTTTTTTATAGCCAAATTTATGAACGGCTAGTACCAAAAATCACGTAACGTTCAGTAGACAGTCCAAATCGTGCGCAGAAAAATGGGAGAGAAAATCTGCGCTGACAAAAAATTATCTCAACCGAAAAAAAAATTTGTTCCGTTTTTATTTATTATTTTATTTTTATTTTTCAAAAACTCAATCGGTTCCAACAGTAAACAACAATAATTATTAATTATTATTTAGTGATGTAAAAATGAAATTAAGGATGATGATAGGGAATAATTACAAAATTTAATAGAATAATCTTTCCTTCTGTTAGGTAACTCTAACAAACCTCATATATATCTCATCCACAATAATATTATAGTGGTTCTTATGTCACTGCCAACCCTTATCTCTCTTTCATCCCTTGAACACATTGATAACTAAAAGAGTAATATGGGCATCAGTTGACTGATATAGAAGTTATATCAGTTTTACTTAAAATTACGTAGTTTAATACACTCATTAACTCATCACTAATCAAAATTGCGTAGTTTTGATAAACATATCGATTTTTGGATTTTTTTACTTAAATCAAAACTACGTAGTTTTGATTAGTGATGAGTTAATGAGTGTATTAAACTACGTAGTTTTAAGCAAAACTGATATAAATCTTATATCAGTCAACTGATGCCCATTTTCCTCTAACTAAAAATAATCTAAATGCAAGAGCCATATATATATATATATATGTTGACGCATACACAACCTAAATATTTCTGCATGAGAGAATAAAATATTTGTTTGAAAGATTCCTAATGGAGATGGGGTTGACATGAAACCCAACCAATTGTATTAAAGGTGTCGCTTAGTACTTCGATTTTACAATAAAATGTAACAAAATCAATGATAAATTTCTTGAGTACCACTTATACATGCTAATTTAGTCCTTATACACAAATCAAAGTTCAAAAACTAATTAGAAACATAATTGATAGTACATGGACAATATATTTTGTTACATTCTCCTTATATTTTAGAACTAAATTGGAACAAATCAAAGTACATAGTCTAATTTGAAACAAAATATATAGTACAATGCTTATTTTGAAACATTATCCTTCATTGAAATAATATAATTAAAAAGGTTTGAAAAACAAATTTATCAAACATATATCTCATGAATATTCTCATGCAAGGCACGAAGGAGCATAAACTAATTTCGTAAGAGTAATATTTATCGTTGTATAATTGCATCGTGGAAATCATGTTTCATAGCATACGCTATCTCGTTATATATGTGTGTGTGAATTGTTCTAAATAATTAGTGTACGACGTTTGCATAATGTGCATTATTCATAAAGTTGTTTAAATGTTTGTCCATATCAATTTCAAATGTTCATATATACATTTCATAGCCGGTTTATATTAATTTATTGTTCATCATAAGTTTGTTCACTTTGCTATGTGGCCTCTCCAGTTTGGTCCATGTATTAGGCATATGTGTCCAGCCAAGAGATAAATGAATATGACGATGAATACAAGGATAATAGGTGTCAACATATGCATGCACAGCTCTTCTTAAATGGCACATGGAATGGTGACAAAGCTAGCATTTGGAAGAGATTTCCGGCAATACCACCTATAAATTGGAGGCATGAGTTTGTGCACAAGTCATTCCAAATTTCAAGTGTGTTCTTCTCCCATAAATAATATTTATATTTGAGAGTGAATCTCCTAATATCAAGAGAGATGTGTCCAATTGTTCTCTCCTAGTATAATTAGAGAGATTGTTGTATTTCCAAATATATCTTGCCCGTAGTTTTTTACCCCTATCTTTTTGGAGTTTTCTACGTAAATTCCGGTGTCCGTCGGGTCAATTCGATCCTAACACGCTTAGCATTTTCTTGTTTTTAATGATATATGTAAACATATATATATATAGATGGGAAGGAACAAAAAAAACAGCATGTGACTGAAGCTACAATGATCAATAATGAAACGTAAACAACAATCTTATTGAAGAAAAAGAGTACTAGTACTGGATTTTTGCTGATAGAAAAAAAACAACAACTAGGTAGTGGATCTAAAAACGTAAACAAAACAGACAAACGATGGGTACTAGTGATTAAGATTGAGCTAGCAATGCAATTAATTAGATAATTAAGCCCTCGATCAATCTCGATCACTCAACTGCTACTGGCAAGAAGTTGGTAGTTTCAGCCGGAGAAAGTTGAAATAACTGTTGTAGATTAATAGGGCTCGTCACATTTGGTCCGCCACTCCAAAAGAGCTTAGCGAGCTGATTATTCACATTTTGAGTTGTATGACCTCCGTCCCAAAACACATATTCGTTCGGGTTCTTGCACAACTGATAAGAATTTGATCCGCAACCATCTGCGCGACGTTTTCCACTTCCACAACATGCATTGACCGATTCTTTCAAGCCTTAATTAACAACGATTTAATTAAACAAAAGTAAGTTAGAGTATATATAAACATGTACGTACATATATCAATCTAGTTAGAAGTTCATTTAGTTTATCATATATACCGTATTTTGTTGGATTCTTTATACGATCTTCCAAAGCAGTGTAGTAATCGAAGATAGAATAGGTGAATCCAGATAATTGCGTTTGTAACTTTTCAATTGCTTTTACTAAAGCAGCATTGTGAATGTTAGCCATGTCCATCAGCTCGGGTTCGCATTTGTTATCGCTAAGCATACTCTCGAGTCTGCAACCCATTGGCATCACGTTTTGGAATGCGAATTTTCTTCCTCCTTGTAAGTATATATCCTGCCAAAAACAAAACAATTTGAGACTCATATGCATATTGATAATTTCATTCGACATATATATGTTATATAGTTTTGTCTCTCATGTACCGACATTTTTTTGTTTTAGTCTCTAATTAAGGTTTAGCCTATTTTGAGCTCTTGAACTCTACTATTATTCTGAATTAAACCAGCGATACAAGCTGTATCCGGTTATGATGTGACACGTCAACATACCACCTAAGATTTTAGACCATGTTAGCAGTGCACATAATACTCCAACTATTATAGATGAAACGAAAACATTTCATTTTTGTTTCTCTAGGCAGAAATGCCAAAACAACATTGTTTTGGGCGTGATTTAATTTCTATAAAAAAAATACAATGTTGTCGTTCAATCTATCACAGCTGAAGCTTGACATAAATTAAAATCTTACGTGACATGATGATTACATGTTACCCTAAGCTGACGTGTCACATCAAAACCAGCTACAGTCGATAACGTGAATTTAATTTGTTTTTTTTAAATAGTGGAGTCCAAGGACTTAAACCATGCTAAACCCTAATTAGGGGTAAAGCAATAAAAAAAAGTCAGTCCAAGAGAGACAAAACGATTTAACCCTGTATACATATATATATATATATTACCTGAACAACCATCAATGAGACAAATAGCTTAAGGCGTTTGTCTCTCTTGAGGTCTTAAATTCGAGCCTCAATTGTTATGCTTGCTTATAAAAAATATATATATATATATATATATTAACTGGATCGACATTGTAAATAATCTTACATTTAATGCCTTCATCAATCTTTCAATGACCGAATTCGCGAAAGCAATCTTTTGTTCTTTAGTTGTAGTAGGCTTCTGTCTTTTGAAACCAATGTAGTTTCCTCCTCCCATGCTAAATAGAAAAACCGATCTCTTCAGCACTTCAGTGCTTACCTTGGTTTTCAGTTTCATGAAACTGGCTAGTTGCTCTTTCAAGTTCATCTGAATATACATATATTTAACTCAGTTAGTTAATTACATATATTAGTATCTTATAATATATGTTAAGCTAATTAACAAGAAATGTTTAATTACAATCTACAACACACCTTGACCCCAGCTCTATCCAAAACACCTGCTCCAGGATAAGCAAAGTTGGCTCCTTGGTTGAAGTTTGCACCGGATTTTTGAGAGGGTGGCATTACGCTCATGTTTGCAAATAAAGCTGCATATATTTATAAATGTACGTTGAAATAATATGATTACACAATTTAGGGACAGATCCATAATATTTATTGCTCAGTGAGAGGGCGAAATTATAAGGCAGTGAGACAAATATTTTAAATTAATGCGGCATATTAAAAAAATTAATATTGAGTGGGGGCAAAATTTGAAAAATAGTAAAAATAAAAATGAAAATCAATAAAAATACATGATAAATTTTCAACAAAAAGTTCAGTATACACGACTGCCCCCACACCCTCCTCTTCCTAAATCCGTCCCTAACAGTACTTAAACTTTTTTTTTTTTGAAAAAACTACGGTCAGTATCGTACCAATATAATCAGGGAGTAGGAGTCCGTCGGAGAACCGGCCCTTGAACTTGCTCTCGGAAGACATTCCGAATGGATATTTGCCGGTAGGGCTACTCGGATTATAGACTAAATTGTTTCCGGCGTCAAAGAGTGAGTCCCCGAAAACGTAGAGCCTAGGCACCGGCTGTGCTGCCGAGCAGGCAATGATGCATAACACAAAAACTAGAAGGCAAAAGAGACGCTTTGAGCTTGCCATTGTTTGTTACTTTGATAGCAATATATGTTTATTTTTCTTGTTGTATTTCAGACCTCAAAACCTTCTATTTATACTAGTTTGGAATCAGCTAGCCATGGATAATTCCCGTTTCAAATTACTAATTAATAATACTCGTGCATGCCAAACGTGGTTCGTTGTTTGATACTTTTGTTTCATAAACATATATTACAACTTCGTCGTTGTCGTTGTACTCATAATATTTATGTATCACATGCATGCATCCAACAACAATTAACAATTCAAGTTGCACATGATTTGACGAAGTAGTTCTCGCCTTTAGTTGGGTCGGAGTTAAAAGCTCCTCTAAGACATCATCTTACCTATTGGGGATTTTTATTTGAGTACTGTCTGTGAGGATTAACGTGTTTTAGTACTTTTAGAACATGAGCATGAAGACTCATTTTAGGATGTTTTAATGTTCTTACTGCTTGTTGGCTTTGTAATAAAACTCAAACTACTTATTAACTTAAACTTCGATTCATGGGAGTGACGTCGTTTAAGTTAACCAGACGGGGTTTTGAGTGAATCAGGCCTAGAGATCAAGACAACTTTTTACAAAAACAAAATTCCTAACTAGCTAATTACTTATTCTTTCTACATGATAATTTTAATGAATATTGCAGGATTCCAGAGCCTGAATCTCTAGTTTCTGTCTAAATTCTATCGTTTGATCATAATGTATATTGTTTATTTAATTTGCTCGATATCAGTCTTTTAATCATCTTCAAAACAACCAGATTTTGCTGCTTTTCAAAAGGATGAACAAACTAGTTTTTGTTATATTTCAATAATTGGGCTACAATATATTGACTTGGGCTTCTACTACTAAAATGTCAACCTTATTAGTAGAGTTTTACTTGCACCCTTATATGTAGCCAATTCTATTTATATTTTTCCAACGTGGGACACATATCACCCACTTCAACAGTTTTTTCACGGTTTCCTTGCGCACACCACATCCATGTTCTTAAAATCACTATCACTATTTTGAACACATCAAAATTGGGTCGTTGGGGGAAAACTAAAGGTTAAATTAGTCAAATTTTTTTATTGATGTCAATATTAGATTGTGCATATTTGGTTTTTACTACGTTATTTTGTTGCTTTTAGGATTTTAATTGTTGTTTATAGTTTCTATTTGTTTTTCTTGCTATTTTTAGCATATTTATCTGCCTTATTTTTCCTGTTCTCTGTTTTCTTTAGTTTTTGAGATTCTCTTGGTTTATGACCAGGAGAGAAAAAGAGTTAGTCGAACAAATTCTTGAAACTGAGAGGTACTTTCACATCCGTAAGAGAATTCTAAAAGCTTTAGCTAGAGGATTCAAGTTCCCGTCATCCTTGATGTTGGAGGGAACTCAAACTGGGAAAACTAGGGGAATTGAGAGAGATGGAGGAGATGATCCTCCACAGATACTTTGGGATTTTTTATTCTCGAGCGCGAGTAATTCTCACTATGTTGTGTCTTTGCCTAGCTTGGAGAGCTAACTTCACATGGAAGATTTGGCCTCAAATGATCAATCTGATCTCAACCCAATCTTTCCATGGAGATATCGGATCCAAGAGTCCTCATACTCATTTGAGATGAGTCTTAAACTGTTGTGATACTTATAAATTCCAAGTCGTTTCAGATGATGTGATTCGTTGTTCTCTGTTTAAAATTTGAAAGTTGGATGTAACTTTGTTTTTTTTAGGTTTTCTTGTATCAGTAAATTATTAGTTTTGAAATTGAAACTCTAGGAGTCTTATAATATAAATAAAATAAAATAATTTGTCTAGTCAGAAAGTTTGAGTTTTTCAAGAGATTTTGGCAGGAAGAAATTTTTATTTTTATTTTCTCTTTATCATATACCTCTCACAAAATTTTCATTCCTGAACCAATAAAAAGAGCTACATAGGAGCACAAACAATGCATTTTTTTCCAAAGGTGATTATTTGGTGAAGATTTACAGTTTTTAGTGCTGGAATATACTTATTTTGTGACAATTCATCGGAATCTTCAAGCAATTCCGGAAAATTCAAGTTGTTCAATCAAAAGTGAATGAGAACTATGAATATGATAAGTGTATTTTGAAAATTTTGAGAATATTTTTATGTATCATGAACCGTGCATGTGATTATTTAAGGGTTATTTTCTTTACAAAACTTATAACTGACAGTTATGATAGTTATATGTTAAAAGACGTTAATAGTAATTAAGTGCGAAATGCATATAATAATAGTGATAGTAATATGAAATTTCCTCTAAAATTACATTCAATGCTACCAAGTGTAAGTTTTCATAAAATTTTTAAATTTGACACCGCGTTAGTACGTTATTTTAGATCTAATTTGAATTTGAATGGCTAGGATAGGTTGTTACGACACATATGCTAATACATGCACAATCAACCTCGTTTAATGTCTATAAAACAAAAAGAATCCGTAATTTTTTATTGTTCCAAATTGTTAATATATATATGCACAGTCGTGGTTCATTGTTTGATTCCTTTTGTTTTATAGACATAAAACGAGGTTGATTGTGCATATATTGCAACTTTGTCGTTGTCTTTGTACTCTTAATGTTTATTTATCACATGCATGGATCAACAACAAGATGCAACAATTCAAGACGTTGCACATGTTTTGCCTTCCCCGTAAATAAATAATTAATAAGTTATGCAGTTTTGGCACGAAGATGAATGGATTATATACGGTATTGTTTAGACTAAATAACATTCTCTAAAATTTTAAAAAGCTACTCATCCATTTAATACCACAGTTTAAAAAGAAGAAAACAACAGATATCGTTAAACTTTTGAATTTATTTTACGGTTGTATAGCTCTCACCTTTGGGGCGGAGTTAATAGCTTTTGTAGTTCTACTGACATAGTGTTGATGTGTAATTGAAAATAAGAAAAAAAATTAATGTATTGAAAATATATGTTGATACTGTTTGAAAATTCATGTTAAAATTGGTCAATACCGAGCAGACATGTATACTCGAAAAGAGTCTAAATCCCTGACAAGTACGAGGATGAGAATCAAGACCCGGGCCACACAAGACAGACTGAGTTCGAAGGTGGAACAATATTAAACCCCTCGAGAAGGCCCGATATCTTCGCTACATGGAAAATTTAATTTTAAGACAAAAACGCTGCAAAGGAAAGTCAATTCGGACCACAAACGAGTCCATAAAATCTAGAAATACCTGGAAAAAATAACACAAAACGACACAAAAAGAACTAGTCACGCGCTCCCACGTGCACACTTCACACGTCAATCGAAACTTGTCATGTGTCCCACGTGCTTTGCACATGCTCGACATGTACCTCTCTCGCTTTCACACGTTGCCATGTGTCACCTGCAGCTCGGCCAACCATGTCACCATCCACGTGGCACGGCTCGCCTCTCGCCGTCTGCAACGTGTCACCTTCTTCAGCTTCTCCAATCTGTGCAAGCCACGCCATCTAGTTGCACCATATTATCGTGTTGCACTAGACTAGGCTCGCAAGGCCCGCTGAGTCAAAGGCTCCAACTTGGGCGAGTAAGGCCCTGGACTCGTTGGATGAGAGAGTTCACGTAGAGTCGAGTGCACCCAATTTCATTTGCAAACACTTTTGAGTCAACTCGGAAAATTCAACCCCCTAACTCGTCTTTGGGTTGAGCTTAAGTAATCGGTCCGCACCTGATTCGAGCCCGCGATGCTTCGTCCGTTGTAGCCACGCCACATGGTGGTTGAAACGTTGCAAGCAAACACTCTAGACACAACTGTGATAGTCATAAGACCCTTTTCCAGCACTTTTTGGGGCATCCCAAAAGGTGTGAGAGTATGTCCTCGCGTACCCCTGACATGGACCCCCTTTTTGAGATGCGCTCCCCAGTGAGCGGACACCATTGATGTGTCTGGGATAACGTCACAAGTCCAACGACGCAGTTCTTGTAGCCATATTCATCTGTTCGGAGGTCCAACGAGTACCTTCTTTTCGAGATTCGCTCCCTAGTGAATATACACCATCGATCAATACATCTAGGATGCCAACTTGAGTCCAACGACGCAGGTCCTAAGGCCATACACATCCTTTCGGAGGTTCGAACAAACCTGAAAAGGTACATCCACGCGTATCCCCTATGGGGACCTCCTTTTTGGGATGCGCTGCCCAAAGAACTGACACTATTGATGTGTCCAGATGCCAACATGAGTCCAACGACGCAAGTCCTATGGACATACGCATACATTCCAAGGATAAAAAACATGGGAAAGTGCCTCAGCACGTTCCCCTGATAGAGACCTCTTTTGTGATATGCTTTCCACAATGAGCATACATCATCGATGCTTCCGTAACATCGACTAATTGAGTCAGACGACGTAGATCACATGGCCATACAAATTCGTTCAGAGCTTTTAAAAGACACCTAGGAATGAACGTACGAACATATCCCCACCCACCCCCTGAAGGTGACCAAAAAGGCGCACTCCATAGTGAGCGAACACCACCAATGTGTCTAGGACGCCGAAATTAATGAGGTCGTGACGGCCATACGTATTTTTTGGAGGCTTAAACAAACCTAGGAAGATATGTCCGCACTTACCACCCTACAAGAACCCTCTTTTTGGGACGAGCTCCCTGCCCATTCCAAACTTAAGTATACTTCGACAACCTACGATGGCCTGTCCAATACTCTCGAGTTCATCACAAGTCTCGAGTTATGCAATTACCTCTTTTTAATATCGTAATATATTCGTTTACATACGTTGATACTTGTACATAATTTATTAAAATCGTCCGCAAATTGCTATCTTTATTTTGTTTCTCAATCTAACGTATTAGATGATGAGACCCATGGTAATTTTTCCTTATGATCTTGAGCTCTTCCCAAACTGCCTAGCGTCAAAATCTATCATGAACACTCACATATTCGTTGGGGCATATATTATTATTATTACTACTATTATCATGATCTCAATCGATTTATAAATAATTAAAAAAAGTTGAACACCGTACCCAAGAGGATACTCTGCCCACAAAATCGTTGGGGCTCGTATAAATGATACGGAAAGATAAATTTTAATATTCTTTACCTTTTGTTTTTCTTTCATGAAAGTAGAATTTCATAATCAGGCATATTTTGAGAAGTAAGCTGGCATAGCACATGATATGCAGTTTGAAGGAATATACAGTGTATAATCTAAAGTGTAAGGAATCTAACTTAAAAATCTCCTGGAAACGTTTTATTCATGATGTTTTAGTACATGTCTGATACACGTGGATTTTAAACAAATACTACCTGTTCACATCTTCAAATGAAGATCAGATCCAAGCTGATCCCGAGGCTAGGTGGTTTGTATGATGAGCTGATATATCTGGCTATCAACTTGTGATGAGC
>JAYMTF010006620.1:0-10065 GCA_036897485.1 Pelargonium nanum
TCTCCTATATAAAGGAGTCTCTCTTGTACTAGTTATTATCAAGTTATAACAAGTTATCACAAGCTACTTACAAGTTATTCACATCAATAAAACAAATTCAACACTGATCAAATCAACTAATAAGTGCATCCGGAGGAAACACAAACCTGAATTTCGGATTGGGGAGTACAACTTTGCATGACAAGTACCCTTCCGGGAGAGCAACTCCTCTTTGTTCAAGATATGATTCAAGAATCGGAATTTTCTTTTTAGTCTCCTCCACCTGAAATATGTATTTACACGGACAAATTAAGACCCAATGGTGTATAGAACTAAATGCGTCCAACATCAACAAAAAGGAAGAAATTTAAACCGTAACTTACCGGATCAGGGATACGCTGTTCTTTGTGCCTACCACTGCTTATGCTCGTCCAGCTTCCATCTGCATTGACAGACACAAACCCTGATAAATTCTTGACTGATACCACCACTGCCTCCCTGTACAAATATGCCACATGAAACAAGAACAATCAAACAACAGCAACAATCAAATCATCACCCAAACAATGTTGGAATCAGCTACACGAATCATCTAGCAAAACTCTTCGTATCTTCTTCTAATTTTCCATCTCCTTGCCTATCAAACGGACAAAATTAAATTAAATACGAGTTTCAGGAAACTGAAAAGCTTACCCTTTGGTAACTAAAACCATATCAATGTTCTCTCGCGAACCAGTATCAGGATCCGGAATCCGAAGCCCCACATATGCCTTTCCACCATAGAGCTTTTCAAGTCTAGTTAACAAAACAAACATTAAATTTAGAACAAAAATCAGGCTGTTTGGTTGCTGAGAAAATGGATGAGAGTACGTTGATCTCAGGCTTTCTACTTATAACATTTCCACATCCAAGCTGTTTGATAGCCGAGAAAACTGATGAAAGTAAATTGATTTCAGGCTTTCTACTATCACATTTACACATCCAAGCTGTTTGGTAGCTGAGAAAACGGATAAAACTTGAAAGTAAATTGATTTCTGGCTTTCTACTATTACATTCCCATGTCCAAGCTGTTTGATTGCTGAGAAAAATGGATTGAAGTAAATTGATCGCAGGCTTTCTACTGTTACATTTTTCCACATTCAAGCTGTTTTTTTAGCTGAGAATTCCAAACACAACTTTTGTTTTAAGATTTAAAACCAAAAAATCTTCATTTTCTCAGCAACCGAATAGATCAACTAAAACAAATAGAAATAGAAATTTCAATTTTGGCCAAGTTGAATTTCCACTTATTTTCTCACACATTTTCTCAGCAACCAAACAGATAAAAAAAATCGAATTCGAAAACCAAATTAAAAATCAGAAGCTGCGATTCAACACCATACCTATGGGCGACAGAGAACAGAGCGGTGGAATCAGAGGTCTCGACGTCCATAACGTCGTCATTTTCGCAACAGAAGCATCGGAACAGCTTGTAGATTACAAAACCACAGATAATCGCTATCCACATAGTGCCTTTTTCTGTTTGGATCGCGAGAATAAGCGAAGATGCTGCTTCAGGTACTGGCAATGAGATTTTACGCAGCAGAGTGCGAAGTTGTTTAGAACGAGAAGGGATTCACTTAAGAGAGAAGAATTTTTCTCGGGAAAATATTTTCTGGGAAAATGTAATGCAATTCTCGGGAAAAAATTAAGTATTTAGGTGAGAAATGGGTCCGTGTGGACTTTCAATGACAACGCGGATTTTGGGTTTGCTTAGTTAGTTGGGTTTTGTGAGCCAAATGAATTTTAACTTCTATGGTATCGATAATTGTTTGGAAGTTTACCGATAATTGTTTGTAAAATATCCGATTGTCGTTTCATTAAAACTTATCATTTTAAAATCGAACACATTGTTTTGAGTTATACGTTAAGGATAACGATCAATTGGATATCAATTTTGAGTTTCTGCTCATCTATTATGCAAGTACTAACTTTAGGTGATGTACTTGGTTGACTCTCGAAAAATGCCTTAGGGGTCCGTTTGCCTAAGGAGTACCGTCACTTCAAAAAAGAAACGAAAAAGTTGCTCCATTGAAGAGCTCATAGGCGGCACTTGACTTATTGCATGATTCAAATTTGTTCATCTCTGCGTTCCTCTACGTCTTATCTTTCAACCGAGGGGTTGCACGTAATTTATTGAGATTGTGTAGCATGTGGAGGCCGTTTTAAGACCGAGCACCAAGTTTAGAGTTATACACTAAGGAGCACACTCAATTGAGTTCTAATTTTGAGCTCTCACGTCTCTACTATGCTCATTTTAACTTTAGGTGATATATTGGATTAACTCCTAAAAAATGGTCATTCTAAATTTAGGTGATGTACATCTACCACATTTATATTAATCCCTAGTTGAGTCTGGAATGAGACCCTAACTCGAGAAATCAAATTAAATTGAAACAATTTCTACCAAATGATCCACACGTTTGGTGATAGTTTGCTTATGTTTCGCATGATAAATGTTTGAAATTTCATCGATGATCATTTGCAAAATCATTCATATTATTCGCAAGTGATTTGAATGGAAAATATATGCAACGAACACACGTGTCAATACCTTGTTGAAACTCATGGACTTAGTATTTGGTAGTGAATTGGAATAATATTAAATATTATCTTCATTTCAAAATGAGTGTCTTCTTAGAATCAGTCTCGTAGTTAGAGTACCAAAATCGAACATTTTTCCTGAAAACAATATTGGAATCAATTACACGAACTAACACTCACTAAGATCTTTCGCTCGTAATCAAATGTTAGACACAAACTTATTCTCAGCCTGCCTTGCAAAAATTATAGTAAGATAGCGTTTGAATTAAAAAAATGGAATGAAAATGACAATAAAAAATAAGAACGCGCCTGATTCCGATTACTAAACAAACAAAAATTCAATCCAAACGCTACCTAAATTTAAACAAAGCTTAGTTCATAAGTCACATTACATATATTGATGGTTGAACAAAAAAAATTAACCCAAAATAGTCATACTGTTGAACAAAGATCAAATCAATCAAGTTCTGTAGCTCAATCCAACCAGAAAGAATGATTATATCCATGTAGAAATCGAATAGACGAAATCACGATCAAATACAATTAAACGTTACCACCAATCCTTTTCCAAGAAATCGATCGCATTCAAGATAGTAAACACATGAAAGAATCTAGATTCTAAATATAATACCAAGCCTCATAGATTTTTTGAACATATTAAGGTGCAAGATAGTATCCGATATTACCTGTGTGCCACTGGAGCACAAGCTATAGGATCGAACCAATCTCTTCCTCTATTTCTGGTTGCTGCTGGGGCTCTTCTTCTTGAGTAAGCTCCCGAACTTGCGAAGCAATGGCTTTTTCTTCTTCGGCTGTTGCTGAAGTTTGGATGGTGAGGTAGCGCCATCTTCGATGGTTTCTGTTGAAGAGAGGCCGTTTATCTGATCAAAGCTCTCCACCTTCGAGTCCACTTCATCGGTTTCAAAGGATTCTTGTTCTTGTTCTCTTTCCGGAGACAAATCCTTCTCGATCTTGCAACTCTCCCACATCTTGAATTCATCAACATCTACCGAATCATCCTCCTTTTCTTTTCTCCCGTCTTCCTTTGGTTTACCATTCACATTCTCGAGTTTGGAAGCGCTTGTTTGATACAAGGAGTTGCTATCTTCCTCGGAGTTCTCTTTCGTGGCTTCTTCGTGTTTTTTGTGGAGGAAGCTCTGTTTTGGGCTTGAAGGAGTCGTCTCCTCCATGCCCGTTCTCTTCAGAGAACTCGACCACCTTTGGGAGCAAATCATAGTCCTTTTCACTATCCGTGAGATCACCATTTTCCTCGGTTTGCTTTTTGGCCGTAGCTTCTTCAAGCAGTTTAGATAGCTCTTCGATCTTTTTAAGAGAAGTGGCGTCCCTACTTCGAAGCTCCTCATTCTCTTGAATTATACCCTGCAACTCGTTTTCTTTGTCCAATAAACTCTCCTTCATTTTCATGGTTTCGGCCTTTGCTTCTCCTAGGGTTTCTTGTAAATAAATCACCTCGGCTTCCACTTCCTTCAAGCTATCCTTCAGCTCAAGTTCCTCTTCCTTTGAGGCCTTGGCTTCTTGCTCGGTCTTTTTGACCAAATTCACGAGCCTGTCCAGTTCTTTTTTCATTGAAGCATTTTCCTCGTGCGACTGCTTTACACAACTCGCCAAATGAAGCTCCTTCTGTTCCCACTCGTTCTTAGAATTCTGGAACTCATGCTTCGATTGTTCAATGGTGTTTGCAAGAAGATCAATCTCGTGTTTCGCATCATCTAGCATGCACTCGTACTTCTCGTTTGTGCCTTTCAATATCAGTCTTAGGTTTTCTATCTGAGCCTCGTAGTTTTCATGCTCGTCTTGAGTGCACAACAGCTTTTCTTTGGCTTCTCTTGCTTCTGCTGAGACCTCATGCAAAGCTGAAGCCAAGCTCTCCATTGCTTTCTTGCTCTTCTCTTCTTCGTCTTTTGTACTTTCCAATTCATTTATGAGTTTGTTTTTTTCTTCCAACAGACTCTGAACGCTAGAAGCTGCAAGCTTCTCATTATCCAAAGCCTGCGCTTTCTCTTCTTTCACAGTTTCGAGCTCACTCTTCAAAGATTCAATAACCGCCGCCATTTCTTTAGTTTCTTCGTTGGCTTTATTAAATCGCTTCTCAGCTTCCTCAAGTTCCGATCTCTGTCTCCCGATTGTCATTTCCAACAAACCCGCCTTTTCTTTGAGAGAGGAGATTTCAGATTCTGCATCATGCAGTAGATCATGATTTCCCTCTAGTTGCTTCATGACCGATTCTAGAGACTCCGATGCACATCTCTCCAATTTATTCGCTTCCGCCTTTTGTGTTTCCAACTCCTGAACCTTTGTTTTCCACTCTTCCATGTAATTATGCGCATAAGATTCGGCCATTTTCGCAGCTTCTAGGTCAACACTAAGCTGTTCGATAAAAGCCTCCTTTTCCTCGAGCTCCTCCTCGAAACTTCTTGATTTCTCGAGTTCTTGTTTCAGAGACGCCTCCTTTTCCATCAGCTTCTTTTCAAGATTTTTTGCTTTTTCAAGTTCTTGATTTAACAATACCTCCTTTTCCATCAGCTTCTCTTCAAGACTTTTTGCTTTTTCAAGCTCTTGTTTTATCGAAGCCTCCTTCTCCGCCAGCTTCTCCTCCAGTTTTTTTGCTTTCTCAAGTTCTTGTTCCAAAGAAGCCTCCTTTTCCACGAGCTTCTCCTCGAGTTCTTTAGCTTTCTCGAGCTCTTGTTTCAACGAAGCCTCCTTTTCAATCAGCTTTTCCTCTAAAATTTTTGCTTTCTGGAGCTCATGTTTCAGAGAATCTATCTCCGACTGAAGCTCTGACACCAACCTTCCCTTCTCGCAAGACTCGGTTTCAAGCTGTGAATCGAGATACCCCTTAAGTCGGGTCAACTCAGCCGAGAGAGTTTCAACCTTCTCGGCATGAATCTCAGCGATCTTCGTAGCATCATCCGCGTGGATCAAAGCCTGGTTCTTAGCATCACAAGTCATGGCCAGTTCCTGCTTCACTCTTTCAAGCTCCTCGGTGATTGAGAGAAGGGAAGAAACGTCAGTTGCGCGTTGGTTCTTCACTTCTTCTAGCTCTTTTTGCCACTCGTGTTCCTTCTTTTGAGCGGCTTCAATCCCGGCTTGTTCCAACTCAACAGCCCTAAACTTCTCGATCTCAGAATCATCCTCAGCCCGTTTCTGAGCCACCAAAGCCTCTCTTAGCTTCTCGTTCGCCTCCTCAGCAACTCTTTGCGCTTCTTTCAACTCGTCAATAGCTTGAGCTTTCTCTTTCTCGATCAAAGCTATTTGCTCCTTCGCTTTCTTGAGATCTTCCTGAACAAGCGCCAATTGAGACTGTGTTTCCGATCCCTTCACAATCCGTGTTTGAGCATTTACTTCTGATCCCTTCACAAGCCGGGATGGTTTCTGAACACAGAGAAATAGAAATGATAATTAATGCCGATTAAAAATAGAAATAATCTTCATTTATCCATGACAATTCATAGCTGTATATACAAAAAAAATCGCTAAATTCATATTTTCATTTTTCATTAGACAAGCTAACATGTTCCCGTCTTCATTTATCCACGATAATTCATAGGTGTATATAAAAAACGCTCTTTCCATTGTTAGAGTTCTCATAAGACTAGCTAACAAAATGTATAGGTCCACATTATAGCTTGCAATTTGGGTTTCAGGCTCAGGTCGGAAAAACCAGACCCAACCCGAAATTCAATCAGGTCAATGTCATGAAACCCTACCCACAAAAAGGCAGGTCAAATTTCAAGTGCTCATGGGTTTGAGTCCAAATTGCTAGTTCACATAGTTGTATATCCGGATTTTTCTTATCTCTTTTCATTTTTTTAAGTTCCCATTAGACTAGTGATAAAAATGCATAGTTAGAAATGGAACCACACATGCTCTCTACAACATTGACCAAATCGAAAGTACACAAAACAAATTCACGGGCAATACCTCAGGTGGAGTGGTCAGCTTCGTTGTTCGGCGTTCAATTGTAGGCTTTGAGGTAACAGACCTCGGTGACCGATCAATTGAAAGCCTCGAATTTGGCAGAGATGATGGTGAATCATGTTCTGATTTTGCCACTCCTCTGCTTGGTCTAACTCTAGGAGTTGCTGGTGAAACTTTGCTGTTGGGAGTCTCCGATAAACTAGATCTGTTCCCGTTCAAAATATAGCACAATTACATATCAAAACCCGATTACATCAAAAAAAGCACACAATCTTAGCATTTTGAGCACAACCCATTTCCCAAAAACCAAAAGGGTCTCGCGAGAAAGATAGATCTAAGCAAAAAAATTGAAACTTTTTAATGTCCAATTGTTAAATTCATCGATAACACACATATATAAAGAACCACTTCAAGTTCAAATTATAGTTAGCACAATTACAGTATCATAAGAAAACCAATTCAATTACAACAAATCAAACACACAATGCAAAGCATTTGATCACAACCCATTTCCAAATAAAAACAAAGGGTCTCATGAGAAACATGGATCTAACAAAAAAAAAAAAAGAAACTTTATTAATGACCAATTGTTAAATTCACCGGGAACACACATATGAGTATATAAAGAGCAACTAAAAGTTCAAAGTATATAGCACAATTACATTACCATCGCAAAACCAATTCAATTACAACAAACCAAACACACAATGCAAAGCATTTGAGCACAGCCCATTTCCAAAAACAAAACAAAAAAAGGTCTCACGAGAAACATGGATTTAACAACAAAAAAAATGTACTTTTTTTATGCCCAATTGTTAAATTCACAGAAAACATATGAGTACATAAAGAACTTAATTCAAGTTCAAAGTATATAGCACCATTTTAAATTACCATGACAAAACCAATTCAATTACATCAAATCAAACACACAATGCAAAGCATTTGAGCACAACCCAATTCCAATCAACCAAAAGGGTCTCATGAGAAAGATGGATCTAACCCCAAAAAAACATTCTTACATGCCCAATTATTAAACATTCATCAAGAACACACTTATGAGTATATGAAAAATTGAACTCAGGAACAGATTCCAGACACCAAATTGAAGAAAAAATGGAAACTTCACTACAACCCAAGTGCAAAATTGGCACAAACAAATAGAACAAGCACGATAAAAAGCAACAAAGCATATTCAAAGTATATAGCACAATTACATTACCAATTCATATACACAAAATCATACGGGTCCTATGAGAAACATGGATCTAACCCAAAAAAAATCGAAACTTGATTAAGCGCAATTGTTAAATTCATCAAGAACACACGTATCAGTATATAAAAAACCACTTCAAGTTCAAAGTATATAGCACAATTACATTACCAATTCAATTACAAGAAGTCAAACACACAATGCAAGGCATATGAGCACAACCCATTTCCAAAATAACAAAAGGGTCTCATGAGAAAGATGGATCTAACAAAAAAAAAATTGAAACTTTTTCATGCCCAATAGTGAAATTCATCAAAAACACACATGGGTATCTACAGAAATTGAACTCAGGGACAGATTCCACACACCAAACTGAAGAAAAAATGGAACTGAACTACAAACCTAACAGCAAAATTGGCTCAAAAACAAAATAGAACAAGCACACAAACATGGCAAAGAAAAAAAAAAAACAGATCCAACACATTGAGGCACTAATCAAGAGAACAAGAACCAGGCCTCAAATTGATAGCTAAAACCCCAAATTTCCATGATCCAGATGAAAATAAAGTAATAAACTGAAGAACCCAAATCAGATCCAGTGACTGAGAACTTGTAGAGATGAGAAGCACTCACTTGGATTTGGAGGACATAGCTGCAAATGGTATTTTGCTGCTGAAATTGCTGAAGAGAGAGAGAGAGAGAGAGAGAGAGCTTGGAGATGTGTTAAAAATGGAGTCTTTTTGCTGCTAAAATGCTGACATTTGTGTAAGACACTGTAATTGGAAGTGAACAGTGATTGTTGTTTCTCTTTTCTTCAGATACTATAAATTCTCATTTCTTGAAGAAGTTGAAGCAGCAAAAGAATTTACAGACCAGAAACTGAAAATTATTTGGGCTGATGTTCTTGTCTCAAGAATGGCCACACACAAGACACAAGTTATGGGAGCTCTTTCAGAGGAAAAGGGAGGTTGTGAAATTACAATAATGCCCCTGGATTGTCCCTCCTCTTCTGCCAAAAAGCTCAAAGGTGTATTGGTTGGTAACTTTATTTTTTTCAGAGGCAATGACCTGTGAATCAACATGATGAGATGGCCCTGCTTTTCAGGAAAGTTGAATTGGGTCATGGATATTTATTTAGAACCAAATACGATGATAATGTTTCTAATTTTATGAAGGAAAAAAGTATAAAATTGTTTGGTATTTTAGGGTTTGTTAAAAAAAATTGAAATTGAATCGAATAGACTAACTTGATAGATGAAATTTTATTTTGAAGTAAGTTTGATTGAAAAATGATTATACGGTTTCTTATTTAATTTTGAAATATTAATACAATTCTTAACGTTTATAAATAAACTTTGGGTAACATACTTTGAATATTCAATTAATTATTAAAAATGTCTAAATAATCTTAAATTTATTCTATTTTTTCTATTAATTTATTATATTGCATTATTTTTCGTGTCGAATTTATTATAGTTATAATTTAAAACCTATTTTGTTTCTTCTATGATAACAATACAAAGTATAGTAAGATTATCATGCAAAAAATATATGCATTTACTTGGTGAACATAAATACTATGTTTTTAATCAACTCAATATTTTAAATTTAATGTGAGGCTAAATTGATTATCAATATCATCTTCTATATAAAAAAAAAAAAATCAATTGAATAATAGTTCATTATTAATTCAATACTCTTTAAGGATGTAAAATTAAACAAAATTTCTAAATAAGAGTGATATTTATTTTCAAAATGGTACTGAATTTTTAAATAACAAATTTAGACATCATGTAACATGTTACTTGTGGCCTTACAAAAAGATAAGAAATTGACATCAAGTTTTTTTACCAAAAAAAAAAAAAAAAAAAAAAAAAAAAAAAAAAAAAAAAAAGAGATAGGACAACATTGTATTGTCACTTTTATTCTATTCTAAATCTTATGGGTACAAAGAGTGACCCTATAATTGACTGCCTATAAAATTGATATTATCTATGTAAAATCAATGCAAAATTATTCAAAGATGGGGTCAATTTTAGTTGTATCTAAAATTTCACTCTATGTATTACTCTATTATTTAATTTTACTTGGGACATTTCCTAGGAGTTGAGCTATTGAACCCTCCTACATGCACCTATACATTTTTAAAATTGGGTAATGTGAAAATTTAGAAGTGGTCCCACTACGTCATATATAATTCACTCGCGAGTGAGTCTCATAATTTATTTTGGTAAAAGACTTAATTTGGTTCCCGAACTTTGATATTTTGACCCAATTTGGTCCCTAAACTTTTTTTAATAAAAAATAGTCCTTGAACTTTGGTGTTTTGACCCAATTTGGTCCCTGAACTTTGT
>JAYMTF010006621.1:0-10065 GCA_036897485.1 Pelargonium nanum
GGTATTCCCCTTGAGAATGAGACTCTTCCAATCATCTTAATTAATTAATAAGAATCATTGCTCTTAATTTCCTAGTTGTTGTGTATTAGAATAAAGTGATATTTGATGATTGCTATCAAATTTTGCATGCGAAAAGCTAAACTGATGATGTACGTATTCAATGATTTAATATTTAATTTTCGTTGGTAACCAATGAAAGCTTCGTAATATTGCAAATTATGATGATTTAGTATACTAATGTATGTTTCTTTATCGTCACTGTTTGAATTATCCCAAGTGTTCAAGTCTATTTTAACTCGGCTAATTCAAGCGCACTAGCTAGCAGTATTTCATCTTATCGACGTGTTAGAGAAGTTGGTTTGGAATTGTTGTAAGACTTAAAGTTCGGGAATAAAATCGGAGGCTTGAACCCTATTGGGAAAGAGTTGGAGGTTTGAGTATCCTGTGCAAGGGACAGATTTTATGGAACATTGTCTCATACGTGAGAGTAAGATCTCATTCTAAGCCGAAAACATGTTTACCTTGAATCAGACCGATGTTTAGTTAATATTACTAGTTAACATACCTTCGTATGCCAATACAACCCAAATGAAACCTCTGCTGAACTCTACATTCTCAGAGACTAAATTTGAAAGCAGCAGCACGTCTAAGGAGCTGAAATAACAAAACGAAAAGAAAAAAAAACAAGGATATACATTTGGCATTGCAAGAAACCTCTTTTTTTACAAGACCAAAACATCATTTCCAATTTAACACCTATTTCATCTGTCAGATAAACATTAAAAGAATAAAAATCTCATCAGTATCGCATAACTCGACAAATGATCAGTGTACAGCCGTCCTATGCCTTGATTTATGCCGTGTGTTACGAGGGCTGACCTTAACTGGAGATCTTTCCGACCTCATCTTCTTCCTCTTACCGTCATGGTGGTTTCCATGAGCTGCAGCAGCTAAAGCCAAACGCCTTGAACAAAGACCGCCACTTCTTGAAAGGTATCTAACAGCCTCTTTCCTTTCCTTCGAAACCTCCAAGTCCTTGGTCAATTGTCTCTTACATGTACGCCGTTCGTCTGTTCTCAAATGGCCACGTGGAATGCAAAAGCCTCCATCTGGGAATATTAGTTTTATGTAAGGTTTCCATAAGAAAATACATAAAGAATGTCAAAATAAGTAAATTTAACTGCATGCTCACCAGAAGTTTTAGTTGGACTTGGTGATACGGGCGGTGTTACTAAATGAAATATGTCATCCATAGAAGCTCCACTGATGCCTGGATTTCTATCATTTGAGCACATACTAATTTTCTCATAGTTTGCAGTCCCAACACAGCTACTACTTGCCCTAGATGCCACTGAAGCATCATGTCTTGATTCTTCTGCATCATCTATAATTTCATTAATCTTAGCATCTTCAAGTCTTACGGTGGAAATTCGCTCAGAAGCATCTCGCATTTCAATAGTTTCATTGACTGCAGCCTCTTCATGCTTTGCAGTGGAAATTCCATTAAAAGCATCTTGCATTTCGTGGTCATCACAGCTATCACTGTTCACAGCACTTGGACACGAAGTGTTCTCCAAATTATCTAATACTGACTTAGGTGATTCATTTGAAATGTTAGGCTTCAAAAATGTTTTTGGTGATTCCATTAAACTGGATAACCAGGGAGTACCCTGCCTTGCATAGAACAGAATGTAGGCATCCTGAGATAACACATAATCTTCCTGAACCCTATAGACCTACAAAATGTAAATTAGGTATTATTATTCTCAAATTCAATCAAGTATTTATGGTCTTATTACATGAGACTTTGCTCTATGGTGCAATTGTTCAACACACTAAAGTGTTATTGTTGAAATAAAACAATACAGCAAATTTCTAGATTCTCCTCCAAAAACAGCTTACAATCTAATTTTGATCAGTATTCATATAGCAATGAATATAAATTATGTTCAAAACTTCAGCCACTTTAATTACCAAAAAAAAAAAAGCAGAAGTTCATCTGAACCTTTTAAAATAAAACACAAAAATGAAGAAAACTTTAGCAAGCAAAAATTGAAAATATAGAAATCAGACTTTTTAAAGGTCGGTAGCAAACTACACAAAAAATTGAGAACATAACAGTGAATTACCTTTGAATCATCCAGCCTATGCCATGTTTCTGGGGAGGACCGAACAAAACAAAAGTAATGCCCAGAACTTGGTGTCAATCCTACATGCACCACAACTGCATAGAGTTCATACTTCAGTTCCACCTATTGATGAGACAGCAAAGAGGAATGTTTCAAGAGTTGATGAAATAATTAAAACAGAACTAGAGATCAATTGATGTGAAAACATGGCTACTAAATTGATCCATATGTTTACCAGATTTTGCTTTTGAGATGCTTACTAGTTAGATTTGACCACAAGTCTAATAGATAATTTCAATACTCAAAAATGTGTTCCTCTGAAAATAAGATAGTATACCAAATCATTGCATATAGACATCTAAGTGCAGGCAAGCAGCCCTGAATTTAAGAAATGTTTTCATGTCAACATCATTACCACAACTGAATACCTTAAATATGGTAAGTACAGTGGACCTTATTTTTAGTTTTATGTATAGTAATTTAAGAACACAGATGAGACAAGGAATCAGCAAGAAAGTAATAACACAACTCACATTATCATCATGACTGCCACAGGTGTAGGGACTCAAGTCCAACTCCAATGGGTATTCTACATGCTTGTCAATTTTCAACACAGAGGACCCATCTGCCTTGAATCTTTTTAAATGGAATGTGGCAACTGAAGGGGCCTGCTCCAGAATAAGCTGCTTCTCCACTGACACCACTTCCTTGCAATTCTCACAAGTAAACTTTGTCTCCGGATCTTCAATCCTTTCAACCTTAGTGAAAGATTCTAGAGCACTAGGAAGGCTATCAACATCTCCAATCTCTAAACTCAAGTCAATAAGGGGTTCATAAGTGTTGGAGAAGTGACTGCAATTGCAACACCGAAGCTGAAGACAAAAATAATGAAGAATCAAGACACATAAAACTATGCCAGGACTAATGTACAAAACAAGTTAAGCCATACAAAATTTTTGAAGCCACTGCTCCATTCATACCTTACTTAAGAGACGACCGCCAAAAACCCAATCAACTAATTTATTATTTAGGGAAGACATATCATCATTTGTCTTTGATTCCAAACAGCATGTGTCAAGCCTATCTAACAAGCACTGCAGGAATTCATGAGCATCCTCCTGCTGGTATCTTTGGAAAAAAGATGATATATCTGATTTTTTATAAGTCAAAGAATCACATTTTACAAGAAAACAGTGAAAGTAATAATATGGGATTGCAAGACAAGAAAAACTCAGCACCCAAAAAAAGTCATCACAATTAGAATCCATCATATTAAAAGCTAAAACAAGACCAAAAATAGGATACTGCTCAAGTTGTCAACAAGTTCCACGGGTGCAATAGTCCTGCCAGACGAAGACAATGAGTCTTCAATATGGCGACAAAGAAAACAAAGAACACAGAACCCTTCTCTACCACCTGACATACCAATTATGGCACATTAAAAATATCAAAATTAAGTGTTTGAACCAAAATATAGTAACATATAAATCTAGCTCTAGATATGGACAAACAAAAAATCAATATCATAACAAAATTAAAAGTTTAGACAGTTACGTTCACAGGGCTTCTTGAGGTGATTGAACGAGCGAAGGCCCTGGATAAGGGGCACAGTATGAGTAAAACATTGCAGAACAACATTGAGAAAACAGGTGTTGCCAAGGTTCCGAAGCCCCGCACCCTGAAAAATGATGACATAGTAAAATTCAGTAACCACACAAACACACATGGATCAAATTGAAAATAGTAAACAAAACAAATTAATATAGAGATTTAGTGCATACCACACCAGTGGGCACAATTGCGGCTTCAGTGCTAGAGAATTGAAAGTTTGAATGAGCCCATTTTCCTCTGTTGGACGACGGCCACCTGTCATCTAAATACGATTCTGGACTGTTAGACCGGAGAGGTGAGCCTGTATGAAGCCAAAAAGGATCCTCTGACTGATCTTCATCTTCAACAGCTGGTGGTGATTGCTTGCTTGAATTATCAGGCAATTCATTTAGAGGAGATTGATGTCCAGACCATCCGGTGGCCCAGTTGGTGGATGCATAATTCGAAAAAGGTAGTGACGGTTCTTCTTCCAAGAGGTCTCCGTCTGAACACTGTAAGGTCTCGTCTAGGGTTTGCAGAGGGGGTGGCAAAGGCCCGGCGAGGCTCGACGGCGGCTCAGCCGAAGATTCCGCGGAAGCGCCTGCTAGGGTTTCGGCAGGGGCGTCGGTGGCGAGTGAAGAACCATCTGGAACATTGGGGGTTTCAGAGCCATCATGAGAAACCGGATTCTGAGCAGCATCCATGGCAGTGGTAGGTGGGTCTAGTGAAAAGGACTCACCGGGAAAAGCAGTTGAAAAAACGGAATCCGGCGAGAAATTGTGATCATCTAGGGGTCTAGAGAAGGTACACATTTGGAGAGAGTGAGAGTGAAATTGGGGAAAGTTGGTAAACCCTAAATCAAAAAACGAAATTTGGAATGTGAAATGAGAAAAAGAGGGAGATTGTATATTGGAGGGAAAGAGACAGAGAGAGGGAAGACGAAGAGGGAAACAAATATTGAGTTGTGTTGAAAATAGGAGGGAAAACCAAATTTTCCTTTGTTTTTCGCTTCCCACGCTCTCACTTGCACTATCTCAATTAGAGGTGGCAAAAGTTAGGTCAGATTCGGGTCGATGAACTCTAGCCCGACCTTATAGAGTTGCAGGGTTGATCGGGTTATGATCGAGTTTCGGGTTTTAGGTATAAAATTCATTGTTTTTTCAGTGATATACGGTCCAAAAAATTTATAGCTTATCCAACCTGAACTGACCCGTTTTTTTTTTCTTTTCCGAGAAGATAACTTCAAACCCGACCCGACCTAAAGTGAGTGGGGTTTCGGGTACCGGATGGTCAGGTACCCTTTTGTCAGCTCTAAATTCTAATCACTGTCATACACGCCGGAGACAATTTGTTGTTTTTGTTGACGTGGTGCCAATGATACAATGACGTGACATCCACGTGGCAATGATATGCCGTCTATTTCCGGCAGTATTATTTTGATTTTTTTTTATAAAATATGATATCATTTTACGATAGCTTAATTTAACAATGTTACCATCTTTCAAAAAACAATGTTACCAATGTCAGTTTGAATTTTGTACAAATAAAACAATCATAGTAAGTTTAAACTGAAACAAAAACTTCCAATTTCTCTATTGAAATGGGTCAGGAACAAACTCGTATGCGTTTACAAAATAAACAACTAAAAGCACAAGCGATCTTTAAATCTTCTGTAGCTAAACAGAGCAGAACCTGAACAAAGTCTGAGAAGTTTACATCTTATTTGTCTTTCGAAAGAATTTTTGTAGTCATCAAACCCAATTTCACACAAGATATTCTCTGGTACTGTCACAAACTCTTCCACGTGCTTTTTACCTCTATTTTTTTTAACACAAACACATCAATATCACAGCATTCTGTCCTGAAGATCGGTCATTAAATTTGATGCCATGGAGCTCAGCTTCTTGCTCGTTTCTCCGGCCATATTCTTCAAGGACGAGATATCCTGCTGTGCCTGAACAGAACATATTCAATTCAATATCAAACAAAGCTCAACCAAAACCAAAGCATACTTTCCCAATAGGATTACAAACCTGGAAAGAGAGCCTATTGATCAGGTCACTTGCACTGAGATCGAGATTGGCATCTGAATTGTCACCAAAAAGATCAGCACTTGAGATCGCCGCAGAACCCTAAAAGAAATAATACATATGATAATCTCATGAACATAATTCCAAAGTCAAAACAAAAGTCATGTCTCAAAACCTATTTTTAAAGAACTCCAATTATATGATATGAACCCTCAAAGTTTGAAGAAACTGAAACTTGAAATTAGAAATCAAGTGAGCTTGTTTATAGTAAAGGTGCATACTGAGAATTTCTGCAAAGAAGCATGAGCGTCAGTGTCACCAGCATTGTTATGATCCCCAAAATATTGTGCAGATGAAATAGATTTAGCATTTGAGAACTTCTTCCTTGCTTCATCAGTTTCTTGAATCTGGTTAAAATTCAAACAGTATCAAGTACATGCATAAAAAAAGTATAGATGTACCAGTAAAAATAATTACTAAGATACATATAATAAACAAGTAAATAATTTGACAAAATGAGATGCGAAGGAGGCTGTCAAGCGGGGAGAGAGAATATGAGACTAGCACCTCAAACAACAGTGAGATAAATTAAGAGTCACAAGGAACGAATATTTTTATAACATATGCAGAAGAAGAACGAAACCAATCGGATTGTGAGCTCAAAGAAAGAAAAAAAAACCAATTGGATTGTAACAATAACATTCTAACTTCAAAAATAATTAAATATAAACAAAGAATATGTCATACAACCTAATTCTTTTAAAGCACAAATGGCATGCGCATCACAATAGTTGATGGATTGTAATATTGTATATAGCAGAAATGGATAAACCTAGTAAACTAGTCACGTATATGCTTTGATAACATGTGACAACTTACTTGAGCCTTCGAGTAATTTGAAGGCGATTTCTTTGGATAACCACTGTCCATACCAAAGTCAGAGAAGAAATTTGATGATTTTGGTGGAGCTACATGACTAATCACGTGAGTGCCACCAGAACTCGATTCAGAAGATTGGACATTTTCAACATATTCAAAGCGAGATGCAAACGATGATGAGCCACCTGACGGTGTGCTGTTAGTTGAGGTAGACACTGGAACAGGAACTTCTTCAGGCTTCTGATCATAAAGACTTGCGGTTGACTGTAGTTCAATCAAGATTGTTTAGTTAGTAAAATTACAAGTGACCCTTCAGATAACAGAAAATCCATTATCTGTAACCAAGTTCGTGTTGATAGTTCATAGAGGTAAAAACAATAACAAAAGAACTACCTTGCTAGTAAGCTTTCGAGCACCAAGTCCCCCAGTTTTACCAGTTTTCTTTGCACCAAGAGGCTTCTTCACAGTACTAGTCATAACTGTATGAGAAACTTTGGGTGTTGCAACGACCTCAGGGACTGGTTTTACTGCAGAACTTTCTGTGGGAACATTGTCGGTCTTGGTTTCGACAAGCCCATTAACTGATTGGGATGACTGTGAAGCAACTGGGAACGATGTCAAACTTACCTCTTCTGCCATGCTTTTAGCAACTTCTTTAGATAGTATTTGCCTATATAACTCAGCAGCTCTTGATGTATACTTAGCCTCAATTTTTCCTCCGTCAGACCATCCATGCTGCTTAAAGAAAACCTGTGCACGGTTGTTCCCCCCAAAGCACATCACTCTTAATTGCTCTGGAGTCCACGAGTCCAAATTTGTCGACCTAAAAAACGAAAGAAAGAAAGAAAGAAAGTAAAACAACTTTAAGATAAAGTTATTTTCGCAACTACAACTAAGATTCCACAGAAAAAGTCCTTGGAACATTTCATTCCAGGAATAAAGCAGAAGGCTTTGACTCTATATAAGACCACTATTAGGTGTGAACTTGGTAAAGATACATATATTGACAGGGTGTATTGCTCATAAAGCAAAGTGAACAATATTATAACCACATTATATCAAAATCAAGTACAAATGAAGATAACTGGTCAGGTTTATAAGAAACACTCATGTGCCTATTTGAAGATCTTCAAGAAACATTCTAGACAACCAACCTTCAGAGCAGACTTTTCTAGATTTTAAGCCATTCCAAAAATTTAAGATGCGCATGATGATGGCTCCCAACTTTGAGAAGGCCGGGTGATTATGATGGATGTCATAAATAACATAAAGACAGGGTAATGTCACAAAACATAGCAACTAAAAAAGAAATAGTGCATTTGGTTCAGTCTAAGATGTAAACACAATACTAGGAGTATAAATAGAAAAACTCTAAACATGCCCGGGCTGTTGCTTATTGGGATAGTTTTCTCAAAGCTCAAATCCCCTATTCTAAGCAAAACATCACAAGTTTTCCGTTGGAGTTAATGGAATCATTCAAGCCCAGCAGACCGTGGCAGCTCAAAATGGAGCTGAAATTGTAATTCTCTGTAACATTCACACATTTCAACAGGAAAAAAAAAACAACTCCAATCAACATTTGACATTCAATAAGCTACCAAGAGTTTCAGCCCATGAACTTGCCATTCGTTGTTACTACATCTTATATAAGGTACTAATAAAATGCAGCATCCATGACTCCATCATCACAAAAACGTAGATATAATCGACATCCGAATTAGCTATTATCGTAATCAAACTGAGAACAGAAAAATAACCTAACGAAGCTGATGTGAACACCGAGGCTGCGGTGCACGGCAGAGCAATCGATGCACAGGAAAATTCCGTACGTCACCGATGCCCAGGTCGGATTCCTCGCATTACAGTCGAAACACATCTGCGAACCAAACACCCAATATCAAGATCCAGCCCGGAAACACCCAGATCTGACCCAGATCTCAACCGCACAAAATCAATCAGAGAATCACAAAAACCAAAAAAACAAACCTTGTTTTCCGACTTTGCTTTCAATTTTCTGAAAACAGCATTCTTGTCCGTGAAATTGTCGAATGCCATGACGGAGAAGGAGATAGAGATGGAGATGGAGATGGAAATGGAGGTCCCAGGGGGTGTTCGAACACCTCCCGAGAGCAGAGGGGAATGGGAAAATATGATGGAATTTGTTTTCTCTGTGTTTTGGAATTGGAGAAAGCTTTTTTGTGCTGGTAATGGTGGTGTGTTATTTTTAGGATTGAATGGGCTTTTTTGTTGGGCTGATGTTTGATGGGCTGGGCCTTTCGTTTTTGCTTCTATTGGGAGGTATCTATCTATTTCCATCATAATCGCCCATCTTAAACGGAACCACCTTATTTCTATCATTCAATTAATGATTCTAACAAAAGAGAAATAGTTTCAATCATAAATGATGTTTATTCTAATTGAATCAATAGATCTAATTGATGTTTACTCTATAATTGAATCAATTAGATCTACGATACAATGGCCGCCAGAGGCACCGATCATGTTAGAAAATTGTGTGCGACACAAGTTTGAAAAGACAAGACAAAAAAGAACGCAACAAAACAAAATTTTATAACATACGTCTAGCATAGATCCATCCCATGAACTCTACAAAGTTGATGCTTTTAGCCTATTTAAAAAAATGGGATCCAAGTGCAATGCACAAGTCATTGAATGAAGCTCATTATTGAAATTTAATGCTCCTTAACATATAGCCCAAAACAAGTTGTTCAATCATAAAATGTACAATTTTACTGAAATGGATGCCAGAGGCTCTACACACAATGGAATATTATGTGTGACCCACTGTTGTAAATATAAGACATAAAGGAACACGACAAATCAAAAATTTATAGCATATGACTAACGTAAAACTACCTATGAGATAAAAAAAATTGTCATTTTTTTGCTTTTTCAGCTAAAATCTATGTTTGGTCTTAATTTCAACTATTTTTAAAATCATTCTCCATCTTTATAGTATACAATATCATTTTTGAAAACAAAAATTTATTTATTTTACTTTCATATATATTATCTTAAATTTTACACACGACTTAACATCCATCTTTGATCGCATGTACAAAATATACGGTTAAATAGAGCTTAGTTTGTCAATTCAATCTTAGAAATCAATAGATTTTGGAACATAGTCGTTAAAGTAGAGTAGTTGAAGGATTGATAATAATTTTAAAAGTAACTAAAGAATCTAGTGTAAATTACATCCATAAGAAAATTATAAGAGGTATTAGACACTAATATGGTAATATCACACCACAAAATATAAAGAGAGATCAAGAGGACAAAGTTAAAATACTCCATATATATGTAAAGCTTATAAGATGATCACAAATAAATGGTGCAAAAGCAATAGATAACATAAACAAAACAAACTTACATGGAAGAAAATCAAGAAATCACTTAGGATCATCCAGAAGTTT
>JAYMTF010006622.1:0-10063 GCA_036897485.1 Pelargonium nanum
GATTTGTTGAGCCCGGCCATAGAAAACGACGCTCATTGGACTCTAGCTCATTAATGACCTTCTTTGGAGCTTTGAAAAGTGACATATAGAATAACGGTAAAGAAGTAAGCGCAGCACGAATAAGAGTGACCCGACCGCCTAAAGAAATATATTTGGATTGCCACATAGCTAATCGTTTAATCATGGGTTAAAGTAAAAAAAAAAATGGTGTTAGTCCATTAGATGCAAAACCATTTAACATATATTAATTGTTAAAATGATCAATGGATTAATTATAAAATGAATAATTAATTAATTAAATTGTATTGAAATTTGAATTCATGTGTATTTTGATCATACACATGAAATTATCAATTTTTATAATCATAATAAAATTGACCATTTATTAGTACTTGATTTTATAAGAAAGTTGATTAATTTCATGCAATCTCAATCAATATCTGCTCAATTTTAGAGTATACCGGCCACCATATTATAACAAAAATAAAAGATAAAATTCAGGGCCCTTTTAGTTCAAATTGGGGTTATCTTACAATGCTACTTTTACTCTTTTACCAATAAATTAGAAGGAGAGAGCTGCCAGTCAAAAGCATAAATAATTGCTCCTTTCTCCCTCCAACAAATTAAAGACAACAAGTGAGTGCATAAGTGCATGCCTCTTCCCTCTCTCTTCCCTCTCTTCTCCTATATATACTAACTAACCCCAATCCCATCACTTCTCTAATCCTTACTAGTTAACTTCTTCTTCTTCAATTTCAATTTCTCCAATGTCTCAAATCATTGTAAAATCTCCAAAACACTGTGGTGCCAAGCAAGGAAACTACAAGCTCAAAAACATTGACACCAAACTCTACAAGAAACTCTTCTTCCTCTTCTCCACATTCATCACCACCCTCCTCTCCATCATCCTCCTCGTCTGGCTCATCCTCCGCCCCTCCAAGCCCCACTTCTCCCTCCGCCAAGCCGACGTCTACCAGCTCGACCTCTCCTCCCCTCCCCACCTCCTCAACTCCTCCATCCAAATCACTCTCTTCTCCACCAACCCCAACTCCAAGGTCGGCATTTACTACGACGACATCCAGCTCTACGCCTCCTACAAGGGCCAGCAGATCACTCTCGACGCCTCTCTTCCTCCTTTCTTTCAGGACCACCGGGACGCCAACATCCTCACCGCCTCCCTCGTCGGCGCCGGACTTCCGGTGGCCCCTTCGTTTGGCTACGAGGTGCAGAGGGACCAGACGGCCGGGAAGCTGGTGCTCAACCTCAAGGCCAACGGCCGCCTCCGTTGGAAGGTGGGGACCTGGGTCTCCGGCAGCTACCGGTTTTATGTGAACTGTGTGGCGGTCATGCCGTTTGGACCGGCGGTGCCGTCCGGCCCGCTCAGTGCCAAACAGGGGACTGCCTGTTCTACTGAAGTTTGATCAGCACGTTACTAACATAAATTGGTAATTGTGATTGTAAATTTTGGAGTATTATGGCTAGTTTGGTGCAAGAATTGAGTGTTATTGCTCACTGTTTAGTGTAAATAATAAAATGGATTGATAGGAGTTGAATTGTTATTGAGTTCATCTTAGGGTCTTGAGTTTTGTTTGGTTAATTAGCATGGTGACATGCATGCATATTATTGCATATGGCCGGGTTGGGTGGAGAGAAAAAGATAGATAAAGATAAAAGAAAAGAGTAGGTAGCTATAAATCTGCAAATTGAATGCATGGTAGCTTTTGTGTTATGGAGATGAGAGTGGAAGGATGAGGAGTGACTGTTTCACCATATTATAGTTTGCAATATCTATCTTGGCTCTCTTTTATTTTTTCCTTTTCCTTTTGAGGCTCAATCTGTTTTTTGCTTTGGGGGATGGAGAAGTGAGCAAGCAAGAAAAGGGGGGGAGAAAATGGGAAAATAAAAGTGGCAAATGTGACTTATTTGGGCCAAGGAATCTTCATGTCAATTGGGTCACCCTTTTTATATTTTATTTTATATCTTTAATGATTGCTAGGAAAAGAAAATGGAGCTCCTTTTTTAGTGTTTGTGGCCTCCTTGTTTCTCACTCAACCTCAACCCCCCATGTTGATGTAGCTATAGAAGAAGAATACATGTTCTGAATCTTGCTTGCAAACAATAACTCATATTTGAATTGAATAACTTGCAAGAATTCTTATGATTTGGTGGATCCAACATGAAATCACAGTTTCAATCCTTGTTTGTCCATGGTCTTGGGGTGATTTTCATTTCTATATTTCCCATCAGATGGGTCAAGAGAATCTAAAAGCTAAGATTTCATGTACTGACAACAATAATATCATCAAAACATGTATGCATGTATGTATATGAATGTGTGCCACATATTTCAAAAGTTGCTAAGCTTTTTGATTTCAAAAGCCAGTGGTCACCATTCACATAAAAACAATGATTGACTTGGACGTACACGTGGACCATCTAGTTGTATGGTATTGCCACCAGCTGCCATTAGCTTATGATTTGGCCCAACTCCTGTGGTTTACATTTTCTGCAATGCAATGTCCCATATGTCCCAAATGAACCAGTATCCAACAAAGATACCTTGTTATTCTTATCCCAAAATATGAATCAAAGCCATTTCTTTTGCATCAACAAAGATACCTTATAGCAATTCTTATGTTTAGCTCTCAAAGCAAACAGATAAAGTGTATCCAACTAATGGGAGATGAGCAAGCAAAAGTATCAATATTCAAAACACTATATGAGAGTAAACATGTCACCTCCTAGACCCAGTTGTATGGTTGATTCTTAACACAAGTTACCTAGACCACTTACTTACCTGGAAATCTTGGATGTTCAGGTACATGGAATGAATGTCATTTTCAACAAGCTTTACCAAGGAGTTAAATATGAAGTGGTTATGTAGGACATGCCAAGGTCTTTTTATTGGCATATGGAGAGCAAAGTGCAGATAAACTAGAAGTAGAATCACATGAAAATTCAGCTTCCCGAAAAAGGTAAGATATCACACATAAGGATTAATGAAAGTGTAAAACTACCAGGAAGCAAATCTAAACTCTTGAATGATTTAGGTTTAAAACCCCACAAAGTGCTCCCATGTCATATCTAACTATTTAAATCTTTTCCAGCTTATCTGAACGTTATCAGCCAAAATACCAAATTCTGAAACTCTAATTAGCATACCCCATATCTAAAAACAAACTACATTCAGTTTCAGACCATGAAGAAATAATCAAACACAGAGGCAGAATATATCAGAACTCTAGGCTGTTTGTGATGTTAACTATATTATAAGCAAATGCATCTTGTGCATCAGTATGAAATTATCTTCTGTTGAGTTCAAGTATTGCATCATACACATCAAAAACATTTAAGGTTGCATTTCACATCATGAGAACAGCAGATTCAAACCAAAAATATAACTATCCTTACATTTTTCTTGACAAGAGCTTCTATGTCACTAAGTCGACTGCCTGCCAACTAATACCAAGTTCGAAGAATTACAAGTCGTATACTGCTACACATCTTTCACTAGCTGTTGACACTTGAAACCTCCAACGCAAGTAATGGACCATAACACAAACAAAAGTACAAAAATACATATTGTTTACTCAAACAACACTGAAATCATTAATTTTTAATAACAGCATTAAAAGGGTGCATAAATCAGGATCACTCTTACCTTTTGCTTATCTAAATATTACAAAACAAGACAAAAACGTTTCTACAAACCATAAAATCATTCATAAAAAGTTGAAGGGAATCTAATAATAGGTAAACTAAGATTTCTTAAGAGCCAAAACACCTGATCTCCCATTTCATTTCTCATCACAATTTCAAATTTGAAACAAGTGTTCTACTAAAAATTAGTTCAATTGCATCTTTAACTTTTGAGCTTAGCTATTTCCAATTCAAATATTAAGGAAACTATTGCATGATGATTCATATGAGAACAAAGCTCTGAATATTAAAACTGTCATTCATTCCATATTCCTTCCTCTGCTCATATCTGTAATCCTACTATAACTACCTGCCTCTGCTATCATAAAGCAGGGTGTGTAACCACAGTCACGAGTATTAAGCTTGCACTGAAACAAATATTATTTTACAGCTGAAAGCCATCTGCACTATTTCCTGCCATCTATAGGCTCTTCAAACTTTTTATTCTAAATATTGCACCATATCAGTTTAACATCATGTTTAAGTAAAACATAAGGATTCCAGCTTAATAAAGTTCCCAAACCAATAAATTTAATCCAACTATCAAAAGGGTAACTAAATAAGAATATCTATCCCCTCGAGTGTGTATATGCACATTAGAAATTAAATCAAGACAAAAAGTAACAAAGCCTTCAACCATTAACATTGTGTTTTGGTAAGCTCCAAATCGTGATGCTAGAACCAACTAGTATGCATGCAGCAAGATGATGAAGTTTATAGAAGCTTAGAGATCACTCAAACGTGCACAGTGAGGGCGGTTTTTAATACCTATAAATAGGCCTGTGATGAAAAAACTAGGATTATGTTCCTCTTCTCGGACCCAGTAAATTTAATGAGAAAAACAAATTTAACCAGAAAGGTTGATGACCACTACACATATCCCTACTAGTATTTGCCTCAACAAGTAAATTGAACCTATGAACTGTGTAAACTGAGATCCTTGTTCTACCCTCTTGGCAAAGGACTGCCCTCAACTTATATCAAGTAATCCCATATACCTAAGTCCAGGGATTTGAAATATGATTCAGTTATCAGTAGGAACATATTTTTTACATTCTCTTTATGTACTACTTATGAAAGACTTTCAGATACATATAAGAAATTATTTGTATATATTACGGAGATATATTACTATAGCACCAGTAGTTTAGTTGTTTAGGAGAACCCTCGATAGCCAATTAAGATAGGATAGGGGAGACTCTACTTATAAAACTACTTTTGCCTCTAACTAACCAATAACACAAGTTAAGAGTAATTTCTCAGGTGTAGACACAATATCAGAACTGCTTTTGGGTTACAGTAAAATCTACCCCTACCCCATAGTACTTGACTTGAGGATTCCTATTAGCTATTCTTGGATTTCTTAACTCCGGATCGATGCCCAGATATAACTTATAAGTAATCAACTAAGTATGAAACCATGTACTAAGAAAGCCAATAACTACTCTTACTCTGAACCATACCCGCGACCCCTCAGTCCACTATTTGTACTAAATCTCTTACTCCAATAAAATTCTCGCTATTTTACATATCTTTTATTCCATATACCAACATAAACAAGCCATAACACTCATTTATGTTCTCTTTGGACCTTGGGAAAAGTACAAGGGAGTGTTATATAAGGCAACACTTCTCAAGAGCAAAAAACAAAATTCTCATCTTATTTCTGTAATCACAGCACTCTCAACTTTGCAATTTCGAAACCAAAGTGTTGTGATGGAACTCATTGACAAACAAAACCTATTCCTCATATGCTCTAAAGTACAAGAATTTAAATTATTAACTATATGTAAAACTGAACACAAAAATAAAGTACAAGAATAAAAATACAAAATTTGTGATTTGTGATGATGCAAGCACAAACTCATCTCCCAGTTAAGATTGAATCGAATCAGGACTAACCCATTTCCAGAAATGCTTCTTCACGGACACTGCCTTGTCTGCAAGGATGGTCTCCTCCGAATTCTCGTACTCCTCCTCCTCTTCCGTAACGAACTCTCCGTCCGGCAATCCGTCCACCGTCGCATCCACTGAATGCAACACATAACACGCCGGCAGCCCTGGGTACGATAGGGAATTCCGCTCCTCCACCTTCTCGTGATACGAACCCGGAACAATATTCACTATGCTATTGCTCGATTTCGGTAGTATCGAACCCAGTTCCTCTTTGACCGCCCGGATCACGGCCTGCTCGGGTGCCTCTCCGGGCTTCATCTTCTCCGACAAGGGGCGACATCGGTCCCTGACGCTCCCGTCCGACAATTCCTGGCGGGACTCGACGAGGACTTGATTGTCCTTGCCGAGGATCCGGACGGAGACGACGTGAACGGTGCGGACCGGGGGGATGGAGTCGGCGAGCTCGGTCTCGCCCTCGGAGAGCTCAAGCCAGAGATTGTGGACGTTTTTGGTGCCGGGCTTGACGCCCCAGGAGGCGAAGGAGTCGGAGGGGAGGCGGGGGCGGAGCCAATCGGAGAGGGACTGGGGAGTGGAGAAGTGGCGGAGGCGGTGGTGCTTGTTGGGATTGGAAGGGTTGTTGGAGAGGGACATGGATGGGATTCTGAGAAAGCGGCGGGGGCTGGAGGTGAAGGATAGAGACGGGAACTTGGGGAGGACGGTGAGGTGGGGTTTTGGGGAGGAGAAGAGGCAGAGGAGAGAGAGAGCCGTGAAGAGGAAATCAGGTAACGATGAAGATGAAGATGTGGGCTTGCTGGTGATTTTGAATGGGTGCGATGGAGGTGGTGGCGGCGGCGGCTGAGATGACATGTCAATTGGGGGTGGCTTGTTAGGTGACGGCAGCGACGGCAATAGGGATATGAATCTGAAGGTGAATTTGATCAGAAATGGGTTGAATTGAAGAATTGGCCATGGTTGGAGAAGCAAGAAATAGAGAAGAATGTAGAAGGAGAAGTTGACGTTTTCTGGGCAGGCTAATGGTTGGTTTATAAATTAGGGCTGTTTGGGTGACGGCAAAACAAATCAGAGGTAGGGATTTGATTTTCAGATTTGGATGACATAATATTTGGATTCCTAATTCTATCCATCTCCAAATTGGATTTAACTTTTCCTGGACTGGACTGAGCTGGGCTGTCTCTCCCGATTATTGCATTTCATCAGGACCCATTGGCTTAGGTCCATTTACAATACATGAACAAACAGTAACCATAAACCCTAAAATGTTTTTCTGTTAAAAAATTTTAGTCAATAAGTTAGTAGTGAATATGTTTTCTTCTCGTAAACTCCAACTGATAGATTTTAGACATATTTTTTTAGTAATAGGTACATATATTCTAATTATGTGTTTTTTTTATGTTTAATTCAATGTTTGATGTTCTTGTCGATGGTGACTAATTTTAGTGTTTTACGATCTTATTCATTATTCAGTTCAAGATTTTAATTACATGAAGTACATACGTCATTTATTGGTATAAGGAAATCATTTTCCAATTTTCTAATGCACATATATATAGTTAATGCTATTTGAATATATAAGAAATGGAGAGATATTATAATTTTAATATGTGACTGATGGTGAAAAAATTAATAATTAGAAAAAATTGAATAACATACAACAATAATATAACCAATGATAGTAGGAACACTAAATTTAACGACATTTCAATACGAATGATGTGATGACATAACGAAAAGTAGCTATTGAATAGTAGCACTAGTTGACTATTGAATAGTAGTGTTCAATTTATATTTTAAGATGTTCTTGAATTAAAATGTTTTTTAAAATTTTGATTTAACTAATGAACATCATGTCTGAATCAAACAAACGAGACAATATTTAACTACTAATGTATATTCCATCTGTCTTGAAATAATTGTGTATGAAAGTTCAATTGTAACATGAATCAAGCTAGCTATCCACGAGAAACAATTTTGTAAACATTATTTTACAATGATTCAAGAAACTGTAGTAAAAAGGGATGGGCAATTTAAGATTATTTTCATAGACTCAGCAAAGCATTCCTTTCTTTATTATTTCACTTTCCTACAAATCAAAATACACACCGTAACGCGTAAATTCAATATGGTAAAGCAAGACACAATCTCATAACCATGCATCATATGCAAGTAAGTACTCAATTCCGGGAACTCAGTTCTTGAGAAACTCCATGATGTAAGTATTGAAAGCGTTGCACATTACTCGGAACCCGTTGAATCCAGCTCCCTTTGCCAAGGCCTGGAATTCCTTCTCCGTCCTTTCTTTCCCGCCCGGGTTGTGTGCCAACATGATGCAGTCGATATGGATGACTCCCTTGGCAGCTAGGCTTGTGTCCGGGGCGACGGGAAGGATGCATTCAGCAACAACCACCTTCCCATTGGCCGGAAGAGCATTATAGCAGTTCTTCAGAAACCTCAAGCAGTGTTCGTCGCTCCAATCATGACAAATCCACTGTTTGAACCAATAAAACGTATATTTGTCAGATACATTCAGTGGCGGAACTAGCCATAGAAGATGGAGGGAGCACATTTTTTTTATTTATTTTAACTCTGGATTCAATTATACCTCCAACAAACCAAACAAATATATGCAATACACTGTTATATATTATACTATTTATAAAGTTGGGGTGGGCCCTTACCTACTACGGCCCACCCCTAACTCTGTCATTGTATACATTTCATCATATCAAAGTATAAAACTTGTGTGCGCACTATGATCTATGCAACAACTTGTCCCCCACTTTAAATGTACCCAAGAAGTCATTTAGTGCTATGCAAATGCAGGTAGTGAATTAGATTGAGATTGAGATTGACTCACCTTCATGAAAATGGCATCGCCTTTTGGGACACTAGCAAACATGTCTCCACCAACATGCTCCACGCCTGGATAAGTCGGGGCGTCCTCGATGACATGGGGCAGGTCAAAATTGATGCCCTTGATGGAAGGGTATTTAGCAACAATCATGCTGACAATGGCACCGGTTCCACCACCAACATCGACCACAGATGTTAGGCCTTCGAAGCCTTTGTAGGACTCGAGGATTTTCTTCATGGTAATGGTGGAGTGATCGGCCATGCCTCTGTTGAAGACCTTGTTGAATCTGGGGTCAGTCCCGTGGTACTCGAACGCGGTCATCCCGTAGGCCTTGTTAAATGGAATGCCACCATCAAGAACTGCATCTTTCAAGTGATACCTGCAGCACATGAGTTGCCATTTGTTGTTTCAGATACCAAACAAATAGGTATTTTTGACCATTCATCAATCTGTATATTAAGCCCATCAGTTCACACACAAATTCTGTTTGGGCTTTGCATCAATGTTGGTATTGTATTATAACCCAAATAGCCAATAGGCTCCTCTTGGTTGGTAAAATTGTAATACTACCTTCCAAACAAAACAAGTGCACCTATTCATATGGTATCTATGTGACTATGTTGCTTGTGATATGTTAATTTGAACATAAAATGAGATGGGAAATAACAAAGTAGGTGTACCTATCAAAGAGGAAAAAAAGAAGAGTACTATAGTAGATGGTTGGTGATGTGGTGGCTCTAAGATAAGTAAATGGTGGTCCCCTATTCTTTCCAATCACCCGCAACCTTCTAACATCCTACTTCTAGAATGTCCAAATTAAAAAGCATTATTTTTAGTCTACTTATTTTTATTTCTTTTATTTATAATGAATAATAACCACAACTATTAGCAATATTCGACCCAACATATTTCTACACGTATTTAAATATTTGACTATTAAATCCGTTCTATTCTATTATTGGAAGATAAATATCACTAGAGTTGGCATTTGGCAACATCACATGTGACTCTATTTTTCTTTTTAATCAACATATATTAAAAAATTAAACAAACTTTGTTAGTAAGTACTCCATCTATGTCAAATTTCTTATAAGAAGGTTACTAATTTCTCACATAGATTATTAATAATTTATACATATCTATTACACTCATTGTAGGACCAATAAAATACAATTTATTTACTGACTTAATATTTCAAGTTGGATATAAATAAAGGTTTTGATATAATTATGACCAAGATCTAAATTTTTACATGCACATGTGCTACCTGCAAAAACAGAGATTGAATTTGTCCACATTAAAACATGCTCTCAGTAAAAACAGAGATTGAACAGTAGTCTTCCCAGTTGTACTTGTACCACTATCTTTTTCTTTCTTTTTCTCACCACCAATCAATCATTGTCATTTTATATACATCACAATAAACGAATCAACCCAACGGATATTGGCGCAGTTAGAGCTTGTTTGTTAAGTTTAGATAATGTCGGTAAGTCACGGTAAGTTGTCGGTAAGTAGGTGATGAATACTTAACGGAGCTGAAAGTTGGTGCTCCGTTAAGTCAGTTATGTTTGGTAAATGACTGACTTAACGGAGCGG
>JAYMTF010006623.1:0-10063 GCA_036897485.1 Pelargonium nanum
TAGGCTAAGCCACCAATGAGATTATGACACCTCATTAAAAATATTGGATCTGGGCGAATATAATCCAAATCGAGCTGATTTTTTAGTCTTGAAATTGGAAAGAGTATAGGATTTCCAGGATATCAGATGGGATTTGGTGGCTTTGAGTTTAGCACAGACTCGGAACATGGGAGTACCAGAGGAGGGGGAGGACCAACCTTGGAGAATAACTTCTCTTAAGTCCAACCTACCCTCCCAGAAGGATTCATAACGAAACCTCCTTCTAGGAGAATGGGTTGGCATGGAAGAGAAATGGATAACAGAATGGTCACCCATAAGGATGGGATCAGTCCAAAGAGAGGAAAAGGGGAAGGAAGTCAACCAGTTGGGGGAGCAGAAGGCACGATCAAGGACCTCAAAAAGGGCATCAGATCCTGACCTGTGGTTAGTCCAAGTGAATTGGAAACCCATTCTCGAAATTTTCACTAAATTGAGAACGGATATAAAGTCCTAAAAGGAATTAGCTCCACGAAATGTAGCAGACCGCGAGCCAGATTTATCGCCAAGACGAAAAGTTTGGTTGAAGTCGACAATAAGCAGGTAAGGCAAGGAAATCGAAACGAGGTGCGAAGCTAGCTCTGTCCAGACCCTAGCCCGCTCCGAGACAGAAGGATGACCGTAGATAAAAACAAGGACTTTATCCGGGCTACCAGGTTCAGAAACAGAGATACCCAAGAAGTGCTGAGAAGAAAAGAGACAAACCCAGGGGGTCGAAGAAAACTACCCAACCAAAGGCCCCCACTAGCCCCCAAACTATCCCAACCTAAGGATTTCCACCAGTTTAGACCAAAAAGTTTGATATCTACTACAGAGGAGGGACACTTCGTTTCACTAAGGAAAACAAAATCCGGCCTATCCTTACGAATAAGGTCTTTGATAAACCGAACATGCAGGGGAAGACCTAGACCCCTGCAGTTCCAAACTAAGACTTTCATGGGTACTGAGGTGGCTGTTGTGGGACAGCCACCTTCGAACCCTTAAGCGAAGAAAAAGGAACAACAAAATCCAAACAACCATTGAACGGAGGAAAACCAGAAAAAAGAACAGTACGCGAAAAATCAGACAGAAGAAACTGTATTGGCAGGCTTATAAACATATTAAAACGTCGTACCTGATCTTCGATTTCCATAGGGGTTGAGGATGATCCCACCTCTGGTTCACCTATTCGTCACCGCTTGGATTCTTACTGGTCACCACAAAAGAAGAGCCTGCGCTTGAGAGAGTCATTGTCACTCGAATCTGAGCTTGAACCGGAGATACGAATGTTCCTTTGACGTCCCAGAAAGTTCCCAACTCGCAAACCAGAACCAATCCTTCGAGCAATCCGCCTAGCCCTATCTCTCAGGGATGGAGAAGAGGATCCGATCTGAAAAGTCAGCGGAGGCCCTTGATCCAGAGACCAGGACTAAAGATCATCTTGAGAAGCGACAGTTGAGAGCGGAGATGGAGCTTCAATCCTTGGAGGAGCAGAGCGAGATGCCAGAAATTCAAAGGGTCGAGAAGGATCCACCTCATTCTGCAGACGCGGAGAAACAGGTGTCTGGTCAGGAGATTCAGCAAACAGGTTATGGCCCGGCCCAATAGCAAGGAGCCCATTAGCATCTTCTTCAAAAGAGAGGGCAGATTCATTAGGCTCAGAGGGGGGCAGGCCCAAGTCCGATAGAGGAGCTGCTAGAGATGGGGCCACCGAAGAGAGCTGGCCCAGTTGGAGCTGTGGGACTAGACCATCTGACGGAGGAGTGGAGAGCATGGTAGAGATACTCATCGCCAGCTCAGAGACACTTGACACAATCTGATCCCTGTTAGGCGACACTTGGCGAAGCTGCAAGCTCAGGAGAGCCTCGTCGATGCCTTGCTGAACAGAATCACGAAATTCCACAAACAGATCCTCGGCTGCATGTTGACCATGATTACTATGATCGGAGGAGTGACTTGTCCCATTGTCATCCCAGTAATTAGAAGAGTGGATACTCCAGTTCCGAGGATCGTCCGAGTCAGAATCGGATGAGGACTGGTAGTTAGTGAAATCGAGAGGGTTAGGGTTGCCGGAAAAATTTGGAGCTGGAGGAGGTGAGTAGGCTTCTGACGCCGGTTGAAGAGCGGCAAGAGAAGACTCTCCAATTTCAAAATGAGGGTTTTAAAGAGCCAGCCTCCAAATTGGCTTAGAACCCGAAACCCTGACATTGTCATCCACATGGATAGTTTGTTCCGGAGGGAGAGGGAAAGCCTGCTGAGAAAAAAGGATACCTGCAAACACCGGTCTGGCCGACCTCGGAAACCAAGAGTGGGGAGAGCTTGGACCGCTACCGCCCTGATGACTTTCAGAGGACCCATGCATGATCTTCATGGACTTAGAGAAGAATGGATAGTTGGATGTTGATCTGAAATCTGTGTATGGATCCCAGATCCATCGACCTTCCAACAATGGATCATATACCGCAGCTACCTCAAGGACAGATTTGTTACAGACGTTCTCCACATGACCCACCATTCCACACCGGTAGCAGAGCTTAAGAATCTTGTCATAGGCAAACTGTATCAAACGTTCACAACCCAAGCTATCTATGAAAAAAGTACCAGCTATTAGAGGTTTGTTCAAATCAACCTCCACACGGACTTTAGGACGAGTCCACCAATCTGAGTGACTTTGGTTCTCGTCCACTTCCACAACCAACCCCGCCAAAGAGCCCAGCCGGGTAAGGGAAACAGGGGAGATAAGGTCGAAAGGGAGATCGTTGATCTGCATCCATAACCTAGCTGGGGGAATATCCAGAACACCATGCAGAAAACCAATAGAAACTTCCAAGAAAACCGTCGTTGCACCGTCCACGTTCCAAACACTACCAGCGAGAACTCGAAGACGGTCTTGCATGTCGGAGAAAAATACCAGAAACCATCTACTGCGAACTCCAGAGACTCGAAACGGTTGAACAAGGGACCATAAGAGACTCAGGCCACGATGCATGTGGCTTGGACTGAAATCCCTGTAGTCCACCAGACATGCAACGAGAGCATTATGGAAAGGAATATCTTCCGTAGTTCCAAGGAGGAGAGGCTTAGGAAGGATAAGACCCCGACGATTCAGCAAGTTGAAATCATCGGAGTCCATGGAAAGCTGGAAAACTTTCCTCTAAACAGAGGGTCAAGGAAAGGAGGAAAGGAGGATAAAACAGAGTAAAGTGAAAGAGAAACTGGTAAGACAGTTCTAGAAGAGGAAGTTTAAGGAATAAGAAGCTAAGAAACGAAAAGTTTCTTTTTGAGAGAAGGAAAGAAAGTGACAGATATATGGGGGATGAGATACGTAAAGATCTAGATGCAATGAGTGAAAATTGTGGGAAGAGGAAAGGCTTATGCGGCGATAGCAGCTGCACAGACATGCACACTTGCTTATTGGCTAAGGGAGATAAGTGGATTTGCAGCTCTCCTTGGAAGGAGAGAGAAGCTCAAGAGAGAGAAGTTGTTGCACCTCTTGTTAATTATTGATGTTATGGTTAGCAATTAGGGAAAAAGGAAAGCTACCTTCTGGTTTTCTTTCACACTATTATTAAAGAAGAATAGTTTTTGAATCCATCAAGGAAAGAAGACAACAACGACAACTTGAAATCATGATAAAGTCATTGAACCTAAATTTGAATCAAAATTAAAACTGCAATTGCTCCAACAAAACTGAAACCAACACGAATGATTCAAAAACAATTGAGAAAAAGTGAAATTGAGGGGAAATCATACAAATTTAAATCAACAGAAATGAGAAAACGAACACTATTAGAGACCGAGGAGAGATTTGCTCCCATTGGGAGATTGAGAGGAGATCGGGCTTCGAGATTAAGAGAGTTCGATCGGAGCTTAGAGATAGAGTGCGAGAATGGAAAAAAACCCTAGCAAGGTCAGACGAAGTTGTGCATTAGAGTGAGATTGAGAGTTTATGTTTTGCTTACCTGTTATTGGAGCAGATCCATTCGAAGGCCCAAATTAATTTTTGTTGGTGACTTATCTATTAGTTGTGGGTAAGAACCGTGATAAAGGCCCATCCAAATCTAACTGCGGCTTAAAACCGTGGTTAAAAACCGAAGTTTAAACCCCAAAATGCTGTAGTGATTTCCACTCTTTATGACAAGAAAATGGTTGTTAACTAATTGCATGTGTAGTCATGTGTATCACATGATTTGAAAAAGGCTACTACATATACATTTTGCGTTGGTTGAAACATAAAAGGTGTGTACATGTGATGACATATATAAAACAAATTTGACTTTTAGTGTTTTTTAGAGATGATACCATAACACTTACATGTTGGTTTAAACAAGTTTTAGTTATAACTAAAAACTTCATTGATGGCTTTATTCTTGTCTGTTCAAGTTAGGGACTACAGCTACACTACCTACCCCCAGCAAATTGTGAGCTATTAGAAGATTTGCTAAACTATATATACATCGCAACAACTCTTATATATCTTTCTCTCTCTATATATATATGATTTTCACTATTAAGGTTCAAACGTCTCAAAAATTAGGCAACGATCAAGTTGTTAAAACACTTTGGATTCCCTCTGAGATCTCAAGTTCGAGCCTCTTTGTCGACGGTATGGGGTGGAATTTGTGGGGTGGAGTTTAAGGTGACGCTTCATCTGAAAAGTGAGAAACATTGTTACTTCGAGTATGATGTCCCGTTGCTGATTAAAAAAATATATATATCATGTCATTTTGTAGTAATATGATTAACTTACATAAAATTTATATTTGATGCATATTTTTATAAGGGTTAGATCAAACAATGTACTACATGTCTATCTAAGAAAATTATACAAGTGTCTTGATTATTTATTTAGTAATGCACTAATTTTTTTTAAAAAAAATCATACTTACCACGACCAAATTAAATACTCCATCTGTTTCAAAATAAAATTCATATTTCATTTCTTAGGTCTAAAGTGCCTTGTTCTCTTTTTAAGAAGTTAATTATGCATGAATTGTCAATAGACTCCCTATAATTATAAGTGTTATTATCTTTTAAGTTTGTTAAAACACATATGCACAGAGATAAAGTAGGAAAAATGTAACACTAACTAACTTCTTTTTAATTTTTCTCAAAATATAAAACAAGACAATTATTTGAAGACGAATGGAGCATGACAGTTGCATGTAGTTTATTAGATTTGTTTGAGAGGTAAATAGTTAATAGAACATATTACATTTAATTAGTACCTTATATTTAGTTGTTGATTCAACTATTTTTTCAAAGTTGAAATCAATGGCTCTTGACGGTGTCGTTCTAGTCTTCCTCTCCAATAGTCAAGGTAGTTGACATATGTTAAGTCTAGTCTTCGGGTCATCAGGTCTGGTCAGTGACTGTGGGCCTGCGCAGGTAACGCAACGTTAAGTGGAGCCCTGAATGTGTGTCTGAGGAACAACCTCCGGCATGAGAGTAAGATCTCCACACAAACAAAATTTAATGAACATACTAAGAATCAAATCTCCGTATTCCGTTCGAATATCGAAGAACACACGAAGATTACGATGAACACACGAAGAATGCGAAGAACGTTTGAGAACATTTTCGGATTCCTGCGAGTGCGTTTAGAGTAGTAAATTGACCGAACCCGATAATGTGGGCTTGAGACTCCTTTTATAGTACTCAAGCTTATCTGACACATGACGGTTTCTGATTGGCCGATGTTGAGGTGGGGCTCGTGGGCTCCCGGTCCCCTGCTCTTTGCCTGTTGGATCTACTTACCAACAGGGCAGTTGTTGTTCTCTTGTCCGCTGCCTGCTGGATATGCTCACGAACAGGGTAGACGGTGTTCTTAGTCTGGTATGTCTCTGTGTCAGTTGGTTCTACTCGCCAACTAACATTTAGCTATCTTCGTCCTCCGGCCATGCGGGAGGCGAAGTGCAACTCGAGTTGGAGCCTCGTGTTCATTGATGTTCATGCTCTCGTAACATTGAGGTACGCCTTGGTGTGCGCATGGTTGGAGCATGGATGGTGCGAGATGTTTAAGACCGCAGGAGGCTCATGTGCAGCGTAGACGACGCACGAAGCTTCTAGGGTGCGAGCATGCCAGGGTGCACGAGCTATCTAGGGCGAGAGGTTGAGTTAGTGAGCGCTGCCTGACCAAGGTGAGGAGTTTAGTTAGTGCGCACGGCATCTCCAGAGCGAGGGGTTCCTTTAGAGTGCACCTTGGCCCTTCGCTGTAGACTAGTGTGCGGCGTGGATGGATGCGGGCTGGAGCGACACGAACAGACGTGGAAGGATGCTCGGACGGACACAGAAGGACAAGCGGGACGAGCTTTTTGTGGATGCGCTTCGCGGACAGCCTTTGCGGATGGTTGTCTCGTGGAGATGGGCTCGCGAATATGATGGTGCAACATGGGCCCGTATGGACGTATGGAGGTGTCCGGATGGATGTCACACTTCTTTCGCGCCTTCTCTGATCTTGGGTCCATTATGATCCGACTAACTTTTCTTTGGACTTTTATTCTACCCGGAGTATGAGGCGTGACACACGTTGACCTCTTGTCTGACTGAGCGAGCTACGTGTCGTTCTGTTGCTGGTCAATTTGTTTCTGATTTTTTGTTCCGAATCAGTTCTATTTGCATATAACTCACTATAGTCTTTTTTGTGACAACTAATTCTTGTATTCTTAACTTTTCATTCCGAAAATGTGAAAACGACAGTAATATTAAAAATAGTACAAGTATTTTAAAAGGAAATATGCCATTGAAAAAAGAAAAAATGAAAAAATTAAGAATTAGTGGTCCCAAAGAAAAACAAAATGAAGAGCTATATAGAGATTAGTTAGAAATACTCATGTTCAACTTTCCCTAATCGGTACAAATTTGAGTCATCACTTTAATTTGAACTCTACAAAATATAGATACTGTCCAAACTAATTTAAAGCCTCACCAAAATAGAGCCAACTTCAACAAACCTATTTATTGTGCAACAAATCATTAATATATGTACTTTGCTCTAGCTAGCAACCATTTATATACCATTCATGTTCTAGTCTTTTGTGTTGCTGCAAATTAGCTGCAATGGCTTCTAACAATAATAACATTGTTTCTCTAATATTACTCTTCTCCTATCTCTTCATGTTCATCATCTTGAGCTTCAATTTTTCCGGCGCGGCTGATCCCATGGTTCCGGCCATGTTTGCGATCGGAGACTCACTACTAGATGTTGGAAACAACAATTACTTGCAGCTCTCCCTTGCAAAAGCTGATTTTCCGTACAATGGCATCGATTTTCCGACCAAGCAATCCACCGGAAGATTCTCCAATGGCAAGAATGCTGCTGATTTTCTTGGTGAGTTGGTCTAAACTAGTTATATTATACTTAGTTCGTTTCTTTAAATATGGTATATATCACTAGTTAGTTTATGCAAATCGTTTTGCTGCATGAAACAAAATTTTATGTTTTGAATGTTGAGCTTGTATGTTTAGCTTGTATTTTCATGTTGAGGAATATCACTTAAAAACAAATTTATTTTTTTTACATACAAAACAAATGTTTAAAGTTACTATGTATTTGTATTAGAGAAAAAAAATCTAAACTAAGTAAATTTTGGTTTAAATTAAGTCAAATTAATAGTTAGACAACATCTCAATAAATTTCATACATGTAAGTTTCAATGAATAGGAGAGTATAAAACATTTGTTTGACTTGTGGCTCATTTCATACATTCTTTTTATTACGAGAATAAATAATCTACATCAAATCAGTTAGAACATGACAATTAAATTCCATTATTAAAATGTTAAGTTCTTTTTCTTATACTATACATCAAATCATAACATTCCTTTTCTTATACTCTTTTCAATATGTTGGATATTATTAAAATGTTTAGTTCTGATTGGTGGCTCCATCTAGATAAAAACAAAACCCATATAATTTTTTTGAAAGAAAACAAAACCCATAGTTTAAAATCTTGATTCTTTTAAAATATTTATTTACTTAGTTTAATCATTCAAAATGCTTTTCATGTTTTTTATTTTATTTTAAAAAATAATAAGGAAAAGTTAGTTAATATTATATTTTTTCTCACTTTTATCCACACTTATATGTGTTGTAACAAATTTAAGAGATATTAATTATCTTATTATAATGACACTATCGAACAATTTATGTATATTAATTTTAAAAAATAAATGCTAAAAAAAATTTAAAAATAAAATAAGACACTTAATTTATGTCAAAGGTATCGTACGGAAAAGTAACATTCCCGGGAATGTTTATTTTCCTGAGAAAGTTGATAAGGGTATTTGACACATGGAAAAATGAAAGAAAAATTTAGAGTCATGTATTGTTGAAAGTGAATACTATGTCTGATTAAAAATGTAAAAAATGTATAAAAGTGAAACATGATAGATGGAGTAGGTATATTATTGAATATTATGATCTTAAATGAACATTAAATAGTTTGTAATAAGGAAACTTGAAATGATGCTAGGAGCATTAAAAGCATTCATTGTGTGTTAGATATGTTTGGTACAGAACTTAAAGATGTTGTTGTGCTTGTCATAACTCATATATATGTTGTCATTCAAAATACAAAGAAATGATGAACCCATGGATTTTTGATGAAGTGAGTGGTCAATTAACGTCCACCTAAATAAAGCAATTATAATTAGGACACACCAAAATTAATCTCAAATTCAGACCATTTGAACTTAACTACACCAAGTTGGACAATGTATATGGTAAAATGCTATTGCAACAATTCATACATGCATGTGTGAATAGCAAAATTCATCACTTAAACCTCAATATATACATGATTGAAACAACAATCTAAGCTTGAATTTTTTTGTTTGGCAGCTGAGAAAGTAGGACTTCCAACTTCACCACCATACCTCTCCATCTCCCTCTCCAGCAATAATCGCTCCATCCTCACCGGCGTCAGCTTCGCCTCTGGAGGTGCCGGAATTTTAGACGAAACGGATTATGTAAGTGAACAAACAATTAGATCGAACCAGATAGAAAAAAGGAATTCTAATCCTATATATAGTCAAATGAAATAATTATATTGACATTAGACATCTTGTCAAAATAATTCTACAAACAGAAATGGTTTAAAACAACATGATTTGACTTAAATTTAGTAAAATCTTAATTTTATTTCTTTGAAGATAAATTATTTACTGAAAAACTATAGTACATGATATTGATATGTGCAGAGTCAGACAATACCATTGAAAGCACAAGTAGATATGTATACACAAGAAGTGTATCAAGCAATAGTTGAGCAGCTAGGATCCTCTGCTGCGCACAACCATTTATCAAAGTCAATCTTTGTCGTTATCATCGGAAGTAATGACATCTTCAGTTACTTCGGACCGTCCGATCACCAGAGGAGGAGTGCCACTCCGCAGCAGTATGTTGACTCCATGATTGTCTCACTCAAAACACAACTAAAGGTAATTAATTAACGTTCAGCAACCAATGAGATTGTGACACCTCATTTAAAATGCTTGGATCCAGCGGGTTGCTCAGCTCTCACATATTCACTTGGAGGGATAAATGAGTATTTTAATGTGGTGGCAAATTCTCATTGATTTGGCTTAGGCTAAGCCAAAAAAAATTTGGCTTAAATTTTTTATTCTCTTAAGTATTAACCTATCTAGTTACTATTAGTTTTTGTTATAAACAACCCAATTTTTATTCCATTTTCACTTATAGTAAGTAGGGAGAAGATTTTGTAACGCTAATTTCATCCAAATCCAATAAATATTTGCATGTTTTGATCAGTTTGGATTAAGGTTAGAGACATAATTTCATTTCCGATGAGAAATCATCCAAACGCTATGGACTATTGCAATTCTTCGGCCCCTTCGAAGTAAGTTTGGAGAATTTTCATTCTTAAGTAAGAATCAAATATGATCAATGGACTATTCGAAATATGCACCAAACATATACTTGTTAGATATATGAGACGGACTCTATTTTGGTACATGAACTTTGATGAAATGTACAAATAGGTGCATGAACTATTAATTTGTACAAATAGGTGCATGAACTATCAAT
>JAYMTF010006624.1:0-10062 GCA_036897485.1 Pelargonium nanum
TGAGGGTAATATTGAAAACACATTAAATTATCTGGTAATCCTTAATTTTTGCAAAAAATGAAAACAATACATTCATTTTGGGACGGAGGGAGTAGTAAATTAAACACTAATCTTTAAAAATATTTCTATTTAAGGGTGTTAGATACTAATTTTTTTTACATTTTTTAGTTACAATCTGATAAGATTATAGTAAACTTCACATTATTTAATACCTGAGAAAATGACATGCGGGTCCTCAAGTGAAATTAATGCATTTTATTATTATGAGCATTGACTATGAGAATTGATGAGAGAAGAGAAGACTCGTTGCTGGCCTTTTGGGTCCTATCCAATCTATACGTTGTTATGTCACTTATTGCAATGTTTGGCTCCTTGTTTTTCTTGCCCTTTTCCGGAATTGGCTTGCACCTCCCAAGTCCGACCAATCAATTCGACCTGTCGTTTTCTCATCTCAACTTTTTTCCAAGAAAACGCGGTTACATGAACCACAGAATCATTCATCATTATTGAGTTGAATGTCTAAGAAAATGACTACAAATTATCACCCAACCAGTTAGGTTTAGAGGAGAGTCCAACTCGAAAGACTAGTTGTTAAATTAGATGGTTGTTATATTCCGAAGATATTATTAGTTTACGTGTGATTTTGACATTGAATTAGTTATTAAAGCGTAATTTATTGAGTTATTTTAACGGTAACTCAATTTTGGTTGTAATTTACCATTGACGCTCTTCTTTTCATGTGATTTAATCTTGACTTGTCTTGTTTTATTGAGATTTGGTAAGATTTGTTAATACGTCAAACTTGATTTTTTTTATCCATGTGTATGGGTATAAGCCTAATTCTAAGACCAAATTTAGGCCTCTTAGACGAATTTCTTACTCTTTCTAGGTATGTGAATAGTGAATATCATGACATTTGCATTGAAATTCAACTTGAGCGTGAGAAGGAAAATCTCTACTATGATAAAATCGAACGACAAAATATGTTTGAAGAGAACTTAGAAAGTATTTGGAAAGATAAATGTAAAAATGGTTAAGATGAAATGAAAATGAAGTTGAAATTTAAAATGAAGTTCATATCTCCATTCTTTAGGGGTATTTATGCTCAATGAGTTGACAACATGAGTTTGGTCGACAATAATGTCATGATTACATCACTTTTTAAAAATATTTTGGATAAGGTTTAAGAGGTTCTTGTAGAACATACCTCGTCCAAAAGCCTCATCTTGCTATGATACTTGCACTTACCAACCAAATGTAATAAAAGGTGGCTTGAACTTCTACAATGATGTACCAATACGTAGTGACCTCTTAGAGTCTTCTATGAAAGAGTGTAGCATGGAGATTTCAGGTCATATTGGTATCACGTAAAGACCTGAGTAAGGAAGTATGTCCTTTGTGACGATACTTAAGTTATTTGAGGTTTTTCAAGAGAACCTTGATGAAAGGAAGTATGAGAAGACGGGTTTGTACTATGTTCTTTGTAGAAAAGAGTCAAATTACATAGTTGGGAGGATAGACATGAGAGTCGTAATAGTGTAAAGAACTTTAAAAAAAATTCGATGAAGACCGTTTAAGATCAAGATAAGAGAAAAAATGAAAAACTAGAAGAAAATCATAAGAGTGCACTATTGAAAGGGTTGCCCACCCATGACCGTGGTTGACACTATTTTAAGCAGTCGCCGACAAGTGATTGTTGGCTCTATTCCCACATGTGTGATGAGAGTTAAAAAAAAAAAGGGACATTGTGAGCATCATATGCTTTTCCATAGGTGCATATCAGATCAAAGTACACTTAGGGCGTAAATTTGACTCTCCTATAAAAAAATCATGTTCGTTGATTTGTCAAATTAATGATAATCTACAGGCGTTAGTCCATTTGGGTCTAAATCTAATCAAACAATTTAATTCTATTTCGTCTAAAATGAAACTAAAAAGTCTAATAAGTCAAACTACAAAATAAAAAGTAGTTTTCTATGACACTTCCTTATTCAATCTTATGAAATTTGAACTCTCTCTCATTAAGAAGTGTTTGTCTAAAACCAGAGTCACCTCCTAGGAGACCCGATCCAGTTTCCTAAACAAGAAAAACTACTATAAGTTTAACCCATAGTAAATCTTGCTCATACTATTATACATACATACATACATATATTAGAACTCGGACATTTTCCAATTCCTTTATTCATTAGAAAAATGTTATTTGTCTTAAATTTTGTACAAAATTTTCTGTACAAAATAATTTGAAAATTTACGTAACACATAAATTTCATATTTTTGTGATTTAAATTAAATTTAAATAACAAAAAACCAGCATATATGATATCACCACCCTCTCATGAATTTTTTCACATAATTAATAAAATTAGCAAATTTAATACTACTAACTCAACGTGCAAATGATGGTTAATCAACTACTAACAAACCACTAACGAAAATTGAGGTCATCTTATATACTTGTTTAAGTGGCCAATACACCTCAACTTCAACTTCAAGGACAATCCAACGCGGATTCAAGCTTTGACAATTCTCCATATTTATTCAAACTCTGACTTTCTTTTTTTATACAACTCTCTTTTTCTATTGCAATAGCCTCACGTTTTCAAAACGACAAATTAGAAACCAAGAAAACGACGACCCTTTTTTGGTTAGCTCTCTTGTAGTTGAATTGGTCAGCTGATGGACCTCCTCACTCCCTATTTCTCACTCACTGACCAAAGACCAAATACTCGGTTTCTTTGGTCAAATTTTCAAACTTTCTACATTCCAAACTGAATTGGACCCAAAGCTTACCTTTAAATATTGAGCTCTCACTTGCTTTAAATGCAGCACTCTCAGCTTCTTCACTGCACCTTCATAGCTCCTTCAACTGACTCCAAAAACAGACAAAAATTCGAACCCAGTTCGTCGAAAACTCACCTTCTTCCAGTTCTTCACAAGAAAATCGTACCCAATTCGTCAAAACTCGACCTTTTGCCTCTTCCATGTTTGTAATTTCTTGTTTTGTCATTGCCATTGCCATTGCCGTCTTTTCAATTCCTCTGGCTTCAGCTTCTTCGCATTCCCAGTGAAAATGACAAACGCTCAGTAAGGACAAGTGGTTGATTTCACTTGGTCCCTCGAGGTCTCAAGGTTCGAGTCTCGGTGTTTGTACGCTTGCAGATAAATAAAAAAATCCAGTGAAAATGGAGAAATGGGAGCAGAAGACACTGATAAATGAGCTAGTTCAAGGGCTGGAGCTCGCAAAGCAACTAAAGGATCACCTGAATGCTACGTCGTCGCCTGAAACCAGAGGATTGTTAGTACAGAGGATATTGACTTCGTTTGAGAAAGCTCTACTGGTTCTGAATTGGAGTGGAGCAATGGGACAGACTCCTACGACTGTGGTAGCAACATCTAACACGCCGGAGTCCCCATTATCCATTAACGGGAGTCCTTGGAGTGACAGATTGGATGAGGGTCTCAAGGATCAACAAGTCTCAAAGAAAAGGTGAGACTTGTTCTTGATTCTCACTTTTAGGTGGCGTTTGGATTTTAAAAAATTGGGACGGGAATGAGAGTACATTTCATTCCCGTCCCAATTCCAGAAGAAAATTACTAATCCAAACGCTACCTTAATTCCTGCAAAGGTCAAAGCGTGCGGGTTTTTGTATACTAATATAGGTGAACAATTTCGGGTTACAGGAAGTTAATGCCTACGTGGACGGATCAAGTGAGGATCAATTCCGAGAATGGACTCGAAGGACCTCATGATGATGGGTACAATTGGAGGAAATACGGGCAAAAGGACATTCTCGGAGCCAAATATCCGAGGTAACTACTAACCGACAAGTCTTTACCTCATAGTATGCTACACAAGTACAATACATGGTACCTTATCTAACTATGTGTACTTGTTGAATTTGCAGAAGCTATTACAGATGTACCTTTCGCAACAGTCAAAACTGCTGGGCTACGAAGCAGGTTCAAAGATCAGAAGACGACACGTCTGTTTTTGACATCACATACCGAGGGAGGCACACGTGCACTAGTGCGAATCAAACCATTCCAGCGCCTGCGTCGCCTGATAAACAAGAAAAGAAACAAGACAATCATCATAACAATCATCAACTGCACCAATCACAAGAGGCTCTTTTCAACTTCCGAGCCAACCTGAGAGTCAATACCGATTTGGACAATAAGGAAACAGAATCTCCCTTCCCTTTTCCCTCAACAACATCACTTGGAAGCACGAAAAGTGAAAACCATGCCTTTTTGCCTCCAATAGTGGACAACAATCGTCTCTTGGGTTGCTATTCGACATCGTTCCTATCTCCAAGCACGCCTGAAACAACCTACTTTTCACTGCCTCCGAGCCAGATGAACTATGCATCTGAACTAGCTGAAATTATGTCAGCCAACACTTCAGCCACAAACTCTCCTATTCTGAATTTGGATTTCTCACTTGATCAAGTGGAGATTGATCGGTATTTCCCACTCGACAGCCCGGGATTTTTCTCTTAGTCCAGGAACCAGGAATGTCTGAAGTGAAAGCTACACTAGATATATCTTTTTCATGCTGCAATGTACTATAGATTATATGATCATGGCTTGTAAGTTGTAACTAAAGATGCTTGCAGTGTATCTGTGTATGCATGAACTCTAATGTAATTTAAGTTAGAAGGATGTTAGATACGTCCTCAAATTCTTCAAAACTGCAGTTGTAGTTGCTTCAGGATATAGAATAGTATCAGTTAAAACACAGTAAATGAACCAAATGCTTATTGAAATGTGTTCCTCGATCGAGGAAAAAGAAGATACCAGCCATCAAAGGCGGGATCATAAATTTATATAGAATGAAAACCCAATTAGCATGAACCAAAATAAATCTTGCTCAGAGGCAATACTAAACCATAGATTCAAGCTGGGACTGCTCATAAACTTATCAGTGAAAAGAACCCATACAAAATGAATCAGTAGAGTTGAAACAAAGCTATTATGAGTAATAAAAAAACTGTGCTCCATAGCAGAGACTAATGCAACATGTATATTTTGTAAGACAAAGAAATTTCAGTCATAATCTGATACAATAAAACTGAAAGCTCAATTTTCCCTAAATTCTACTGGTAAAATTATCACCAAAATGACCCTTATTTCAGAGCCAACCAAATAAAATTTTCTCCAGACTCTGAATGAATTTCATAGTGTGTAATATTTTAAACAGAATTAATGAGGAACTCAGGAAAATCCCACAAACAAAACAAAACAAAAAATCACCTGAAATTTCAAATCACAATTCCTACAGGATTGATTAAGATTGAAAATCGCATAAAAATACAAACTTTTTAATGCCCATTTTGTTCAAAACAAAACCCATTTCAGTAAAAAGGATAAAAACAGAAACAGAGAGTGAAATAGAAACTTACAATATAGAACCCACAAAGACGAGCAAGAAATATAGAACCCAAAGAGAGTGAACTTAGGAGAAGACTTGGATTTGGTGAAGAATTACAAGAACAAAATGTAAGTATAAAAGAGAAACTGCGAAGAACTGTGATGCTATGCTCTGAGAATCAATGGTGGAGAATTTCGGCATTGAAGTGTACGGAGGTTTCGCGATGAAGCAGAAGAGAAACCCAAAGAAGTTTAAGGGACGCGAGAAGTGGGGAATTTTTGGAAGACGAGTGACCGTCATGACTGCTGCTGTGAATCTCGAGTTGGTGAAGACCATGGAAGGTTCAAGGTTGTTATAGATTGTTATCGGACTATCGAAGACGGTTTTATCAGATGATCCTGACCGTTAGATCATTATACTTGTTTTGCCATTTTTCCTGTTGGGCTTATGAGCCGTTAGGCCCATATTAATATGGTTGTTAGGCCCATTTATTCATGTTGGGCTGTACAGCCTTGGGCCCACATGCAAATGTTATTCTCGACCCAAACTAGACTCAATAAAAATTTAACCAAAAAAAAATTGTCACATGCAAATATAATATACATATATATAGATAGAGGAAAAAAAAATTATACAAAATTTGAGATATTTAGCGCATTTCTTTGTTACAACAAAAAAACATGTGAAACACTAATTAAATTATTATTAATTTTTGTTAGCTATACCAAGTTAAATAGAATGCAATGCAATTTCAACCAACTTAGTAACTAAAAAGTACAAAAGCTGAAGCAAGAAAACTGTTCAGTGAACATCTCTACTCTACAAACATGAAAATAAATATGGGGAGGAAGGAGGAGCCTTCAGTGGCTGATAATGGGAAGAAGAAAAAAAAGCTTCCATACAAATAAATACAAGAAATGCCCCAAGAAAATAGCATGTGAAAGGACATGATTTAGATCAGAGGCTAAGTTGCAGGCTCAAAAGCAGCCTCTTCATGCCAAACACCATTCAAGTTGGATTGCCACAACCTTACGACCCCATCGCTTCCTGTAGTTGCCAATGTCATTCCACTCATGTCCCATTCCATTTGCCATACCTAATTACAAGGCCAAGTCGTAAAATGTAGGTTATGGATGCTCTTGACTTGATTCTTACAAAAAAGCAAATTGTGGTGGAGCATGATGAAAAGCATTATATTTGTGGAAAAAAGACAGTATCAATACCTCGCCTTTATGTCCGGAGAGCAACGCAACTCTCTCCACGGAGAGCCTTCCATTTGTGTCAGGGTTCAGCCCAAGTTGCCATATTGAAATTCCTTTTTTAGTGGCAACAGCTATTACTTCATATGACCTGTAAACAGAATAAACGAGCTGAAATTTTTTCTCTCTCATTTATTAACCAAACATAAGTAGAAACTAGAAACATCAGAGTTTTAGTCGGAAACTCAAACATCAATTAAAATGAGAATCAAGAATGGAACGAGTTTTCGTTGTTCATGTTTGGGTTAGGATATTTTGGCCATGAAAATGACTCTGGAATGGGAATTTCATTCTTCTTCCCACGCTTGTTTCTCATTCTCATTCCATTTTTTTAATACAGACACTACATAAGAATGTTTATCCATGTAACAGAGGAATCAATTAGTTTATTTGCTGAGCATACAGAGAATGCATGAGTTTCAGGTAGAAGTGTATTTTATGTAGAAAATACATGATTCCCAAACCTGCCCATATTTGGTGCCCATGCAACAGCATAAACCGAATCACCCTTGTCAGCACCCATAGCCAACTCTGCAACTGGAAGCCATCTTTGATGAGCCTCATCAAACTCCCATACCTACAAAAATGTGCATGAGATGTAAAAATTGTCATGCCATGACTGTTAATTGAATGGTTATTTCTTCATCACATTGTCATGCCCACGCACGGTAAAAACGATAACCAAGTTAAAAATAATGAACCCGGTTAAGAACTATGTCAAAATTATGCATGCTGTAAAGTTAACTGATGCGACCGAATATTAAATCTACTAAATACAGACTTTATTATGATTTGTATAATCCTCAATAACATATCAAAAAAGTAGCACTTTAGACAACATTAAATCTTCATCAAATTAGGTCCAGGGGAATAAGGCAACATTTCTCAATCATGAAGCCAAAGTTATGTCACAAACATGCAAAGGTGATTACTGATACCTTCAAACATGTAACCTATGAACAAGCAAGCAGCAAAACAGTAGAATTTTTAGCATACCTTTGATGAATTGAGCTGTGGAGTATCTGAGTTGAAACCCAACACAAAACTGGATTCCAGATTTTCACCCTTTTTTGAATTCCAAGAGATAGATGCGGAAAGACATGAAGACTTCCCAAATGTAGAAACTGAATCAATAACATTCTGAAATTCAGCCTGGCAAGAAAAAGATGAAACACAGAATTTAGAGCAAGAAATTGAAGTGAAAAAAAAAACATTTAGAAGCTGGTTTTACTCTACTCCTGAATTTGCATTCCACCTAAAATCCCCAAGAGTTAAAATAAAAATAAAAAGAGGCACTGCTTAACATCCATCCTTGCTTCCCTCATGCTTAAAGAAAAGTAACAGACCAAATCCCTAGCAGTCCATAGAATTGTAATCATTTCATGGCTGCATTAGTGTAACTTTCATTTGGAATCATTTCTACCCTTCTTCAATCATATTATACATAAGCTAACTTAGACTTAGAGGGTGCTTCATTCAAATATTTGATATAAGGTAAACTTCAGTACAATCAAGATATAAGGAAATAAAACTTCTGAAAACACCATCAGCATTGCCAAAAGTTGAGCTGAAAAGTACATAAGATAAAAGTAAAAAACCATCACCTGAAGTTGCCAACTCTTCAACTGCAGGGGATCAAGGAGCTCATAGACTTCCACATGACCATCTGAATGCGCAGCAACCTGTGAAGTAAGCACAAATAGCATAAAAGCTCACCATAGAGATGTAAAATTATGCACTAGTTTTATATTAACGAACATAAAGCAATTATATATTAAAACTATGTATAATCCTTATCAAAGCAGTACTAACCAGACAAATGCCAAACAACATGACGAACTTGACACCAAGTAAAGACTAGAAACCCCATACATATATAGATATACAGTCCATAACCAGTACACATAGCATGACACTAGTAGATCCAAAACAAAAGTTCTAGTTTGTCAAACATGTAAGTAGAGATAGCATGATATCAAGAAAAATAACGCTCAATTATCCTAAGCTTTAGAAGCTGCTGATGAGTCGTAGACAGCATTTACATTCACTTAAATTTACTAGTAACTATTTATTCTCATAGATCAAAACATAGACTACAAAAAGGTTGATAGACATGAAAACACAATATGAAATTAGATGAAACAGATCAAATACACACATAGAGTACTATCAGTAACTTGCTGCTAAAGTTGGAAATTTTAAACAAACACACAAGCAAATAAAGAAAATAACTAACAGTCATAAGGCTAACCATTCTCAAACTTGTAGAAGAAAGCCCAAATTGGACATCTAGCACTCTTGTCGAATTGCTTTTGAAGTTTTTGCAGAGTGTCCATTGAACAGGCTGTGCATCTAGAAGGAGACAACACGCACAGGATAACAAATTTCCATCAACAAAAATGCTCTGAGACATGATTTAATCAATATGTGAAAATTGAAATGCAAGCTAAAAATGGAAATCTCATAGGAATGTGTTGGACTATGTTACATCAAAATCAAGCTAGCCGAACATAATGCATTAGTTAAACCGAAAGGCAAACAAAAAATGGGGAATCCATAAAAAAAGCATTGGATTCTGTTACATCAAAATCAAGCTAGATGAATATAATGCATGAGTTGTACTCGGACTCGGACATATTGATAATTAAATGGAGCTATGGCCTATATACCTTCTGCAATCTCTTCCCACAATGAAAAAGTCCCATCTTCGCATATGCAAGCAACAGCATCACCATACTCTGGAGGAACCCAGACAACCTTCAAAATACCACTCTCATGTGCCTAAACCGAAAACGAAAAAATTAACTCAAATTAAACAGGAAAACAAATTGAAATTTGTGAAATCAATCATTATTTTCCAATGTAGCTAAATCAATAAATGCAAAAAAGATAAAATTCATCCAAAAAATAGCGAAATGAGCACAAATTAAACCCCAAAGCCAGTTCAAATATGCGATAATCAAATGATTAAAATAGAAGATAGGGAGGTACAAACAAACCCTAGTTTTGGAGGAGGAGGTGAAAGACGAAGAAGCAGGATCGCGAGAGTCGAAAACGGAGAGGGTTCCGTTGACGGAGCCGGTGGCCAATCGCTGACCACAGTAGTTCCAAGCAGAGCATAGAGTGTCCTTGTCAAGCGTCGCCACCGATTTCTCCATGTCCGTACACAACACTCTCTTCTCTGAGCTTAAACCCTCTCTGGATTCACTGAGATCTCTAGGGGTTTGACGATGATCTGGATTACCCAAAATACCCCTGGGTGAGATTCTAATTTTCTTACATCCTATCGGGAGGTCATTGAGAGACTATTCATATCTCATAGGTTACAAAAAGTCACCTTATTAACTAATAGCAATAGGTATTAGCTTTAGATATGACAATAACTAATATATATAGGTTATAGCATCATGTTTATATAGGAGTTACAAC
>JAYMTF010006625.1:0-10060 GCA_036897485.1 Pelargonium nanum
TTTAGGTTGCAACTGATATAAAATTATATCAGTTAACTGATATACATTTTTCCCAAAGTTTTATTTACACAAACAAAAATTGAATAATGCAATAAGTTTTTATATCACCAAAAAGAAAATTGGATGAATTTACTATTTTCAAAACAGAGGGCATAAAGTCGTAAAACATCAATCCCAATGGAAATGGGAATGGCATATTTTGAGCCTCCCTCTTAATAATAATAATAATAATAAATAAATAAACAAAATGTCTTGGAGTCCAATAACACATTCACACCTAACCATGATTGAGTATTATTTTAGGTTTTAGCCATACTCTCAACAGTACCGTCCCCTCCAAAATGCTATCCTTTAATGTTATTTTTTGGTATTAAAAATGAAGATTCTGCAGAGAGACAGGAAGGATCCACCACTCTTTATTTTGTTTAATTATTAGAAAAATATTTGTGTTAACAGACAAACCTATGCTACAAAACTGCATTGATGCATGGACTTTTTGTATTGTCATTTGTAAGTATATTTTTGGAGCCAACCTTAGTTCTATAATTATACAGATAATCCAAATGAATAGGATTAGATTAAATAATAACTATAGGTTGGGTTGGTATGTTGACATGCTTGGTAGCTATTAGGCATTAACATCTGTCTTAGTAGTAGGTTTTAGGTTCACTAACCTCACCTCATCTTTCATTCTTGTCCATCACCAAATTAACATTATCTACGTCAATCACTAATGTCGTATCATTTTCGATCGTTTCTTAGTTGGGGCATCACACGAAAACTATTGTCTCACCATCAAATTGCTTGTAACAATAAAATATGTATCATTTGGTAATAACAGTATTCACTCCATTTTTTATGGATTGCCATATGGGCTACGGACTCACCAATATCCAATAGCGTAGATTTTAACAAGGGTCTTTGCTCTTAGTACATGCAAACACAAGACTGTATTCTATCATCATGTACCAGACATCTATGTACGGTGGTCTCTTTGCTTTAGGAAACCTCTCCGTTCATTGGAAGAGATTTTCTACAGTCTCACTTGGTCTTGCTCTCAACTTTTTGACTGAACCCGCTCCGGCTGACCGCATCTCTTGGTCTCGTGGCGAAAAGGGGCGCTTCACGGTTAGCCAAGCTTATGACTTACAGACTGCTTCTTCTAGTTACTATCCCAACTTACAGCCAAGGATGGAAATACATAAATTTAGTAGTCTAAGGGTAAGAACACACAAGATTTGAGGACAAATGCTAAAGTTAAAATTTCGGCAAGTTCAAAACAGACAAAATTATTTGACTCTAAAGTATAAATAAAGACTTCAACTATCAGCTTGATCTTTTAGCTTGAGTTGATATTTAAACAACTTAAGGTGTGTTGTTAATGTGTAAAATTCTTCAAATGAATCATTTGCTTAAATCCATAAAAATCGTTAGACAACGACAATATCGTGCTTCTACACAGACGAGATCAAAAACCTCTTTCTCTAAAGTCCAAATGGCCATTGGCCATCACCAACCCACTTTGTTTGACTCAATAACGAAAGTATCATACTTTAAGTGAATATTGCGTACTATGTGTTATATGTAAGCATCGATTACGACACTTATAATCAGTTACGCATTACAATCCACAAGTTTAGTTATTTATGGTTGAAATGTTACAATTGCTTACAGGGAATTCAAAATATAATGTTGTTTTTTCTCTTCATATTTTTTTAATTGTCTTTATCCGAAAATTGGGTCGCCGGTTGAATTAATGGAATAATGGCGTATTGAAGTATGGTATTTTTGTAAAGAACAATAAACATGGTGACCCAATGAGTAATAAATACGTGATATTGACCAATTGACACATATTTGGAATTTAAAGTGAATAAGAGGGACCATCCAACCACCATTATGTTACCAATTACAGGTCCTGATTTTGGGACGACTAAAAATTAATATATTGTTTTAGGGACTACACTTATTTAGTCAATTAATTCTTGCATACGTTTGCACCGTCGTTCACAATTCACAAACTATTATTTTAAATTTAATGTCGATTAATTAATTAATAATATTTTCAAAAATAACTAATTATAATAATAATAATAGCTTTCAAAAATAATAATATGGTGACATAGTTGGTAATATTATCATAGGAAAAAATCCTAGTTGGGCCACCCAGCAAATCTTCTAAAAACGACTTTTTTCAATTTGTATTTGACTTTTTTGTAATTTAAAGTTTTTTTTTGATAGGTTGTAATTTAAAGTTAAATATATTAGCAAGTACAATAGTCTTTTAAATGATGTAAGATGTTCAAATTTGACTCTTTCGTCATTATAACAAAAAAGAGGATGAAAACAAAGCCATTGAATTTAAAGGTCGGTTTCACCTTAATTAGAACTATAGAAATTGTAATGATAAGGAGTAATTATTGCTGCAAATCAATGATTAGCTATTTAGATTTCGATTTCAATTTCAAATCTTGTTGTTGATGGGTATACAATTTTCTTCTTTTTCAACTTGACGCATTCGGTATATTCGAAATTAACAAAACACATCAAGTTTGTGTAGATGTAAAAGTAAAACTCTCTTTATTAAAGAAGTTTGGTTTTGTATCTGAACTTTCACACTTTCAATTTTTTATGATGTGATTACACTTGATCACTTGCACTTTAAGGATTTGGATATTTACCCCATAAGATAGTACATGGTTAAGCAAAACTCAGATGGTGCCTTTGAATTTAACCATAGATGTGTATTTTTTTTTTCTATAAGCAAGAATACCTTTTATTCATTCAATCCAAAGGTCAAAATAGAAGTACACAAAAAACAGGAAACAGAAACCCTCATCCTAAAACAAGAAAAAAGAGACAGACACCCAAGCATTAAAAAGAGAAACTAATGGTAGAAGACACATTACAAGAAAGCAGGCGCGTTAATGATAATTACGGGCGAGTGGACTTGGCTTCGAGAAATCGAAGCCGCTCAATAACTACTGATTTCGGACCACATGCCCGTGCACCCAGGCTTTTGCAAATGTCCCAGAGAACCTCAACCGATTTAGTCGGGGAAGAGACTAATTACCTGCGATCAATATAAGGCGTACTAGAGCGGAGATCTGTGATGACTGAACAACTGCTTTGCGCTTAGGAGGAGGCAAAGTCGATACCAACAATTGAGATGAAAATAAAATTCTCTGCAATTGTAAAATAGGAGTGCATGAATGCGAGTTCTAAAGAGAATTTAAGAGCTCAAATGTGTGAATGACAAACATAATCTGAAAATTACAAAAAATATTCATAAATCAAGAATTGATGAATGATGTGTCTGTCGCGTTGTGATTGGTTGCAAGTGAGCTTAATGATATCACATGTGTGTCAAGATGGACATTTCTTAGAGGGTTAAGTGGTTAAACCTTCTATGGGCGGACATTTTTTTTAGTTTGGCTCCAAAACAGAGTATTGTCTTATTTTAGCCACTTATCGGATTCAATTTTTTAATCAAACCCTCGTGACCGGTTACAGACATGTCAAAACAAACAATACCCCTATTAAGAATTAAATCATAAAAAAAGTGAGTCAATGCACGAGCGTTACAAAGTTAGCTAATTTGAAAGCAAAACAAAAAAATGATGAAAATATGTTTTTTTTTTTCAGTTGTACTACACAACAGGGGTAGCTCTCATCTATAAACTCACCTCATACCGCATGCAGGGAGACTCGATCCAAAGCATTTAAACCGATTGGTCCAATTTGAGTTGAAAATGGTGAAAAGATGTGAGATAAAGTAAAATAGGGCGATTGGAGGGAGTAGTGTGGAACCGGAAGCAGCAGAACAAGACCACCACCGCCACGTGATAAATTAACAAACAGTAAGTTGTCAATTCTTGATGGAAAAGGCGCGTAACAATTAAATTAACGGTCTCTAGTCTGTGCGCACTCACAGAGTCACAGTCACAGATTAGTCGCTTCGAAACAACAACAAATCAAACAAAGGAATGACGTCAGCACAGCACAAGAGTCACGGGCGTGCCAGGTGGCTTCCCGGGAAAAAATGTACCGTTGGAGATGTCCCATTTTGATAGCTTGAATCATTCCATTACCAAAAGTACCTAAAGCAATGAATGATGAGGCAACACTTACATTGTTATATACTCAAAACTCAAGCTCCATTTTTATCCATTCTTCATACAAATGCTACTGCTCTATTTTCATTAAATGAGGCTGTTTTAATTTGGTGTAATTTCACATTTAATTTTTTTTCTTTTTTTATTTATGGTAAAGCTCTAATTTGGTCATGAGCTTACTTTTAGCTGAATTAGTATCTTAACTTTTATATATGCACCTAAAAAAGTCATTGTCGTTAGTTTGCGTTAGCTTTTTCGGCCTGACGTAAAGACTAAAATTGGTGGAGACTGAACTGAAGGTCAGACAGAGTTCTTTCGATCTATTCCATTTTTTCGATTTACCCCCAAAAACATGCTCAATCCTAGTGAAGACCAGAGTGTTACACTAAAATTCACATTATGCATGAGAGTAAAATAGTAAATCATGCTTAGAAAAATATTTCAAAGGAGTGAGAATGTATTTGTATCTCCGCTCCGATAGGATATTTATTGAAAAAGCTCCTCAAATTTGATTGAAGAGAGCAATGTGGACCTCAAATTTGAAGACAATATTTAGATATGTCAAACTTGAACACGAGTCAACTTGATTAAAACATGGACCAAATCATCATATTGTAAATTTGCACTAGAAACCAATATCTTTTTATCCCAAAATAATTAAACGATTTACTTTAGAAAGAAAATCAGCCTCTAGTTAATATCTAAACAATTTACATCAAGTTATGTATGGGTACCCTGAAAGACATACACTCAAGTCTAAAGTAGTGTTGGAACATTTTGTTTTTTTCTGCAGAACAAGAATCTGTAAATAATTTGAAATTTTCTCAAGTAAGTCACAACTCAAAGATATTGGTTCATTCATTGCCTTACATAATAAGGCTCCCAAATTTGGCAGCAATGTCCATGCCCCTAGGCCCTAGCTAGCTACAAATCACACCCAAATGTGGGGTCATACCAGGTCTGTCTCTTTCCTCATAACTTTTGCCATATCAAGAATCATCTCATCCCATTCCTGGTAGCTTAGTGAATACAACAGCACAATTTTAAATCAGGATAGCAACATTTCCAGCAATTATGTCTTCTCTTTACACAAACAATAACCCACATGTTCTACATTGATACATGAAAGTCACACTAAGCTACAACAAGAAAAATTCCATGAGAAATTAGCAGATAGATGTGCCTGAAACCTTCAAAATATCCCATTTTCCATTCAACCAAACCACAGAGGCCATGACAAGCACAGGGTAAGCATCAGAAACACTCCAATTCATCATCATCATCATCATCATCATCGTCGTCAATGGATTTTTCTCCTTGTAATTCATCCCAGTAAGATTTATCAAGCGTCGAGGGATATGCATTCTCTATGGTAAGAGACGCCTGGAAATAATATGTCGATATGTCATGGATGTTAAGTATATTGCTGTACTTATTAGCAGCTTCTCTGTCAACTGCATCATCCAGGAAACCCTCATACGTGCCATCAGTAAGGAAGTGCGAAGATATACCTCCCTTTTGGGGAAATTGTGGATCATCAATTGTAGAAGAGTAGAGCTCACTTGAGGAGCCAGGTCCAGTTATAGATAAGTACTTCCATCCTGAATTCTCAAGTCCAGGGGATAGGAGGTACCTTTCCATACCAAGATAATGTCTCTCTGGTAAAAACCTTCTCACAAACCAATTGTGGTTCTGAGGAGACAGGGAGATTCGACTACCTTCACATATATTGTTGTGATTGTGATTTTTATCCAAATTAGGATAGTCTGGCCCATTCCACAAGGTCAATGGGAAATGGTTCAATTCTGAAACCGCTTTGTCATTCTCTTCGGGAATATGCCTCCCAAAATAATGGTTGTGAGAACTTGCTAATTGGGTTTGCAGAAATGAACAAAAATCTGAAGAGCAACTGGGAAGATCAGGTGAAGTAGACAACCAACTTGCAGCATCCCCATCATCTGGAAGTTGTTGATCGTCATCCCAAAGAGATGAAGATGTTGGGTATGGGATCAACTCCAGGTTTTGACAAGTATTGGAGGAGTTCCTTTCTTTTGTCATGCTGTCAAAATCCCATCCTAGAAGAAGAGCTTGTGGTTCTCTTCCAAGCAAATATCTATTTGGATTACGGAACTCATGTCGCTCATCAATATGATGCCAGGGAAAAGAGTTATACTTTTCAAATGAGAAGTCACAATCTGAATCAAATTCAGTGCATGAGATTGTAGCTCTCCCTCCTAATCTACAGTCAGGTTCCCTTATTGTGATGTCCTGACGATGGGTTTTGTAAGCATGACAGATTGGAGAGTCAGAATCTGACAAAAGCATCTCCCTTGATCTGTCTGACCCATAAGATGGCAATCCATCCTCGAAGAGTTGCCTATTATCAACGTCTATGAAGTTCCCTGTGATCTGATAAAGCTTCTTGCATTGAGTATCTGACTCAGAAGAAGCAACCAATTTGGACTTGGCATCAATATCCACTTGCCTAGACTTTGGAGGCTTAAAACTCTGCAAGAGCCATTGCTTTGCTTAGTAAATCCAAGTTGAAGAAAGAACTTATATGAATATGAAAAGCATTTAGAGCGTACATTGTCCTCATTGCTCTTAGGGATCAGCCGACCGAGGAGCACAGAAACAAAATCATACCTGAAAAAGTTTCCGTCAACTCAAAATAGGCAAGAACATGAACTAACTAATCTTAGGTTAAATGTCTGACCCATTTGAACATAGTTCATCAATTTCAGGAATTGAGGCATTCATCACCCACTGACGTAGTTTTTCTCTCTTTCTGGAAAAGATATCTACACGCCTGTCCTTAGTCCCTGAAATTTATGGTTTTTATGAGATAAGATAATTGCATGTACCAAAAGACTCTAGACATCTTCATTCCAGCCAGCTACAACTGTTTCCTACTTAGAAGTAAAACACATTAATTAAGGATCAAGCCTTAGCTAAACCAAAAGTAGAACATGGAGTGGTGGCCAAAAAGATGCAGGGGGAGTACAGAGTTCCAGAAGTCAAGTAAGATGGGATTTTTTCCGTAGGAATCTATTTGATAATTTTAGCATAACTAATTAAGGTTCCATATGAAAATGTACCTCCAGGTTTCAAGTTATTAGCAGCACATCCTTTAACATTTTCTTGCATGCTGCCTGTACTCCCCAACATTGTAGAAGCATTCTTCAAGTACACCTCTGCCCACAGAAAAGACAACACTAATAACTTGAAGGGGTAACGTTTAAGTTTAGATAAATAGACTACAGGGCAATTAGAAGCTTTAATTCTTCTCAATTGGCTATAACAAAGTAAACAATATTAGATTCGCAATGCATCAAGTTAGGAATGGTTGTGGTGACTGAGTGACACTTCCATCCATCCATTTGTTTTGTAGATATTAGACTGCAGGCTAAGGTATGTATGCAAACAATGATAAAAAATAAAAATAAATTATTATCGTGTATTAAAGTAATATCATTATTGCTGACTTGATTATGAAATAAGTTAGCCTACCAGAATCATGAGGTGTATGTGTAAAAATACAGGGCAATGCACGAGACAATACATTGAGGACATGCATCTGGAGCGCATGCACGCACACTCTTAGGTGAGTCAAGCATAGTTTTAGGCCAATTAGCAGAATTTAAATATCTGTTCTGTCTGTGGTTTTCAATTCTAATTATAAAAAAAATAGATACAATGAGCAACCCAGTTGCACTCATATCTGCTATTTTTTTAGCACACTGCAATTCAGCTGACACAATGCATTACAGATATGAGATGAGGAGAAATTTCATATAGTAAAAAGAAAAGTAAGGTGTACATTTTTATGTGGATACCTGGCTTTTCTAACGTATGAATAACTGGTGAGAAGAATGAGTCAGATTTAACTGATGAAACATTTTCTACATTCAACAAGGACCTCGAGTCATCATAGCTACTTCTTTGGTTGGCCTTTTCTGCAAAGAACAGAAAATATATCTTATTACCCTTTCTATCATGCCTGAAGGGATAAGCACTAGAACAATACGCACAAGGTAAAAGTAACTAAAGCTTTTATATCACATTGACATTATCATGGCATCTAGATGGATTCAACTTTGAACATAGACATAATTAAGAACAACACAAATAAGGGATTCCTAATCCTAGACATAGCACACAGCATTTGTTGTAAAGTGAAAAACAAACATTCAAGCAAAATATCTTTCAACCTACCTCTAAGACAATAACTCGATCTTAACGTGTTTGGCTGATTTCCTTCCTTGTGCACTGATTGAGAATCATACACATGGCCTGCATCTTCCTTTAATTGTTTGAAGAAAGCATATTCAGAAGTCTTTGGGTCACCAGCTGCATATCACTTTCAAGGAATATGATCAATATCTCAAATACAAGTTTAAAGTAATTTATAGCACAAAAACATATAAAAACATAAAATAGCTATAAAGCATATAATAATAAATCGATATAAAAAGGTCGAAACCCTGAGAGTTATACACATTAGAAGGAAACAAACTATAGTCTTGAACCAAAGTGTAGGCATAACAAGAAAACTCACATTTTGTTGCACGAGTAACCTGAGAAGGTATGGAATTTGCACCCGGCCTGCAACTTAAAGGATTATCATAGTCATTATCGGTGAACTTTACTCTTTTCCTGCAACTAGTATCTGCAAATAAAAATAGAGGATACATTAGCTATACTTAAGATCAATAGGTTATCTAAATGGTTAAGCCGCAAACTAAGAAAGAAGATGTTGATGGAAAGGTAGACAAACAATTAAAGCAGGAACCTGAGGCATATACAAGATGACCAACACTAAGCAAAAGAAAAGAATCAAAGTCTTCACAGGAAACACCATTACCAGTCAGAATAAAAAAATTCACATAAAATTTACCACTAAATGAAATTGAATTCAAGTACAAAAGCCCTAACCAACATCATTACCAGTCAGAATCGAAAAATTCACATAAAATTTACCACTAAATGAAATTGAATTCAAGTATAAAACTGATCGTTCAATCATACCATATTTCAGTTGAAATGAAACCAATCGATCGATAAACATATAGATAGTTCGAGATAAAATGGAGAACCAGATAGTAATTTGAACCTTTATGTCCTCGAGATGTTGTGGCACCGAAGCTCCGAATTGAATTAAAACTTCTTCGAGCATGAGGATGAGTCCAAGTCTGAGATGGATTTCTAGGGCCAGAATCCGAGATTCGTCTCTTCATTGTGATTCGTGGATCGGTAACTCAGAGTCCAAACCCTAGCTCTGTTTCGTTGTTCGCACTGTACATGTGAAAGTGTCGAGTTCGTTTCTATGACTAGACCGAAGGAAAGAAGAGTGATGGTCCTGATGGAAGTGAAGTGAAGGTATGTTCTGGCGCCAAAATAAAACGGATAGATGCCCTCATCCCTTTAAATTTCTTTCCAATTGTTAAACTCATTTTAAGGGCTAAACTGAATCGAGATTCGTATCGAGTATCGCCTAAGCAATTTTTTGAATTGTGTATCATATCGTATCGTGAATTGTATGATACAAAACATTCTTTTTTAAATTTAACTATAATACTTATACATATTTTTTTCATATGAATTATATATATAATTTTTTGTATAACATCAAACTCTTGGACTAAAATAAGTATTGCTTTTAAAATTAATTATCCAAATCTTAAATTACAAATCCAAAGTTCTAAAAAAATGTGAAATTGTACTTCTAATCTTAAATTTTAAGTAAAAGATCAAATTTGGTCCCTGAACTTGGTGTTTTGACCCAATTTAGTCCTTGAATTTTTTTTAACCAAAAGTAGTCCCTAAACTTTGGTGTTTCGCCCCAATTTAGTCCTTGAACTTTGCTTTGACCCAAAATGGTCCTTGAACTTTCACATAACGACCCAAAATGGTCTTTGTCCTAAAAGCTTATATCAAAAGTTGAA
>JAYMTF010006626.1:0-10060 GCA_036897485.1 Pelargonium nanum
AATATAATTTTATTTTTCTATATTTTATTAATTTTAATATTATTTTTGTACAATAATGGGTGGAGGGTTCCAATCTCCTTTTTCCCTTTGAGCCATTGCTTTTCTCATAGGAAAGGAATAATAGCAACCCTTATGTTTCCTAAACCCTCCTTTTGGGCCCCATCCTGTGTGGGCCCATATTGTCTGGGCCGGGCCCATTCTAAATTTTAATTATTTTGTTGCGTAAATCAATCGGATGCTGACGTGGCATTGCTTGGGAGGGTTGGTGACTGAAGTGGGGACTGGGCCCCACACCAAACAGGCCCTAAAAAGCCCAAGTCAGCTATAGCCTCAGCAAACAAAGCCACCTTTGCTTGTTTGGTACACTTGGGGTTTTCATTTCAGAAACGTGAAATACACGCGAATTTTATGTATACATCGATACGCATAACATGCAACCCGGAATGCGAATCGAAACGGGCAACAAGAAACACGTTTTCTTTTGTCGGGTTACATTTTTTCAGTCCTAACTAATTCCGCCTCTTAGCGGGTCATGTTAGAGTTGATAAAAAGTTAACTAATAAGAACGTGTGAGTTTTCTCCTGACCCGTTTTAAGCACACAACCTCATATTGTTGAGTATACTTAGATGTGAAAATTTGGTTTTGGAGCGACTTTTTCTTCGGGGTAGGGTTGATTACCCAACCGAAATACGTATGAGTTTTAAACTTTACATGCAAATTGTGCGAGTCCATGTGAGGTTAGCCAATCTAACCCATAGTTTACAAGGAACACTCATACTGATCTGACCCGAGGTTTGATCCACTTTATGTGACATGAATCACTGTGAGTTCGGGTCCAAATTTATGAATTAGTTTATATCGACATGCATCAATATTTGTTTAGAATTTCACCATTTTTTCTTCGGTTTTATCCATATTTAAAATTTCACCGATAATTATCTGTAAATAAAATTACATATATTTTACATGTACCATCACAACAGCAGTATAAAGAAGAGCAAGTGTTAGCTTCACTCCTGCTTGTCTTTTTCATTTCAACATCATTTTCACCATCCCATGCTCTGTTCCTTTCACCACCAACAAAAAAGCTTTAACCCACAAATGGATAAAAGAGAAGAAAGATTGGAGATTGGTGTTTCTTCATTCTTAGTGGTTGTTTTGGTTTAGGGGTGTTGCTTAAGCAAAACCCATTACCTTTTTTCACTCCCATTACCATCAATACTACTTTTGCATAACTCATCTTTACCCATTGCAACCCACCATTTTCCTTGCTTATTTCTCTCCTTAACCATGCGATTCTTGAAGCGGACCCGCGATCAGAACGAGAACAAAAAGACTCAAATTCGAAAACTATATGATTATTCACAATGTTTGAATGGTTGGCCCAACAAAAGCCGTTGTTATTATTAAACTAAGACATGTTGGGCCAAGTGGTTAAAAACACTTTGGATTTTCTCTGAGGTCTCAAGTTCGAACCTCCTTGTCGACGATATGGGGTGGGATTTAAGGTGACGCTCCCTTTGGGAAGTGAGAAATATTGTTACTTCGAGTATGATGTCCCGTTGCTGATAAAAAGAAATTACAAACATTTAATAGGACGAGTGGTTTATTTTACTTGGTCTCTCGATATCACAGGTTCGAGTTTCGATGTTTGAACGCGACTTCGAGTCCGTCCTGATTTTATAAACATGTGTTGTTGGTGTGAATGTCCCTAATTACATGGTGAGGAAAGGTTGGCGAGTGAGGAGTGAGTGGACTCAGTGGAGGACCCCAAATATGACCACGAGTTCCACAAGTTTATCTATGTCATTAGCTATAAACGGGCAGTTTTCTTTCAATTTCAAGATGAAATATTTAAATTTGTTAGAATCGGCAACACTATTAGTTCTTTTGTTTTTTTTATTAAACTTGAAAATTGATAGTATTGAGTTCACATGGGTTTTATCGACAAAATTATGGGCCGCGTTACATGCGATTGTGAGTTTAAAGATGAGATGAAATACACATCATACTAAAAAGCACGCGCTTTAACATTATAGATTTTCAAAGATGAGATGAAATATCTGTGCAAAAGATTGCCAGTTGATCTGATACAGATAATTTATGTAACAAGTTATGTTAAGCCAAACAGTTAAAACGTGCGTTTTGTGTTTCTTTTGAGGTAGTGTGTTCGAGTATTTTTACCGACAGTATGAGGTGAGATTTGAGTTAATAGAAGAAGTTAATCTTAAAAAAAATGGAGAGAGATCCACACATATATCTTGTTATACATTATATTTAGGATAGAATATTTTATGTACTATGCAATGCATTTATTTTCCTGTGGTTGAGATGAAGAAGAAGAAATTAAATGATTAATGTGTTTCTGATATTTGGACCCATTAAAAATACATAGAGAAGGTAAAAAACAGAATATGGGTTCAATAGCATTAAATGAAGAGCTTTGGCTATATAGATGCTAAGCAATTAAGCACACACATATAACAAGTCTCAATAATTTCATATTCTCATTCTCTTGTTCCTTTATTTATAGAAATGGTGAGGACTTGTTTGTTGCTTCATTATTACTCCAATTTTGGCTTTGCTAGTCTCTTTCGTACCGTTTACTTTCCATTTACCAAAGTTATATAACTAAGAGTTTATCGTAATTTTAAGCTGAGAGAAATTTATTTTGAAATAAATCGTCATTAAGACACATCTGATGTAATTTCAATAGAAATAATGATCTATGACGATTTGTAGAAAAACACTAGTTATCTAGCAATACGAGATATTAATTGTTTATAATATATTTTAACATATTAAAAATTTATATTTTAGCATAATTTTTTATTTCTAGAAAAGGCCACACATTATGGACCATAACCATCACTAGGTTAGTGCCTTGTGGGCCTAACAAAATTAAAGGGTTGAAAATTTGAAATAACATATAGTATTTGAGTTTTTGAACTGTTTGGGTCATATTATTATTTTGGTAGTTATGGTTAGTGCTCTGACCCATTTTGAGTCCATCCTATCTGTTTCCTACTTGTCAACCTGTGTCACTTTAATTAAAATATATAATAACAATAATAATAAAAAATATAAAGACTAACAATATTAATTAATAAATCATGTTTTTGGTAGACCCCAATTGAAGATGCTAAAAGCCTAAAACCACTAGTGAGTAGTGCCTTTTTCCATATTTTGATGGAAATTGAATAGTCAAAATTGGAGGAACATGCCTCCAAGTGCATCTACAATTAGCAAAAAAAAAATAAAAAACTTGAAAATTAAAAGCTAAGAAATGTCAATTTGGTGAACTTGATTTGTATTGATTTTTCTAGTTTTTAAAAAATTATAAGAACTAGATTGACAGTTATCAAATCAATCGGCCTCAACTCTCATATTAATAGAGATTATCAAGGAGACATATCTTGTAGAGTATTTAACACATACTATAGCGATTGCACTCCTCAAATGAAGATATGATCAATACTATTTTTTCATATTCCCGAGAAGTTGGTGCATCACCCGACAATATTCTTTATTAACATTTAGGGCTTTGGGTATGGAATTGAGGTCTAAAGCTTAAATTTCGAGATCCATCGCACTCCTCATGTGACTATGCGGTAATCTCCTTCGATTGTTTCGGAATGTTGGTGTTTCCAACTAACAATATTCTACATTAATGTTTAGGCCTTTGATTGTTGGATTTAGGTCTAAAGCTCAAAGCTTAGAGAGCTCCACTCATTGGCATTGGATTATATTTCACTCTTTATTTATAGTATAGACTACCTCAAGAACCTCAAAAATAGCATCATTGCAAAGCAAAAAATTGGTAGATGATTGGGAAAACATAGTGAAAGAGACAAGAACTAATGTACTCACTCATGTTGTAAGAGAAATAAGATTACAAATCTTGTAATAGTAGTCACTTTCTGAAGGTGACCCAAATTGAAAGAAAAGAAAAGAAAAATATATGATATGGTTTGAATCTGATTTTTTCTCACCAACCACATGGCTCTGTAATGATTTTGTTTCCATTGTTGGTGTTTAAGGATACCACAACTTCAAAGAAGAAAAAGTTTATATTGAGAGCATAGCTGAGGCTTAACTCAGCCCAACCTACTTTTTGGGCTGGGCTTGAATTCAATAGCTGTTTTAGTTTTATTTTCATTTTTGGACTTTCAGGGCCCAACTTACTTTTTTGTTGGGCCTGTTATGAGGCCTGTGTGACAGTTGTAACATGTGTTGTTTAGAAGGTAGAGCTAACAATTTAGACCAGAACTGTAAATTCGAATGAAACTTGTATATATGATTTATCTTGGAAAAGTTTGGTCCGGTTCAACAATCCACAATCAACCCACAAGCGTATATGAAACCATTAAAACTCATACTCCCTCCGTCCCAAAATGAGTGTCCTGTTTGTCTAAATTTTTTGTCCCAAAATTAGTATCCTGTTTCTATTTTTAGATTGTAATATTATTATTTTTCCCATATCACCCTTATCACTTATAAATGTTAAAAAATAAGTGTTGTAATAAATTTAAAAAATTACAACTAACTTATTGTAGAGATTTTTTTTGATAAGCAACTTATTGTAGAGATACTTCCAAAATTATAACAAGACGTAATTTCAGGACAAAAATACCGAATAAACAAGACAATCATTTTGGAACGGAGGGAAAAATAATGAAAAATTATTGAAAGAAGAAGACATGAATCATAAGGAGGTGCTATATCTAAGGACATGAGGCTAACATGTACATTCAGTAATCATAATATAAAGCATCAATAAGCTGTATTGTCAATCACACAGCTTCTCTGGAATTGCAAAGACATATATGGTACTGCTGATGCTAATATATATTACCTGTAGCTTTCACAAAACAAAAATTAAGGATAAAAAAGAAGAAATATAATAAGACAGACCTTGAGACCAACACAAAAACATAACTTCTACTTTCCTGGATTTAAATCTTCCCCAACCCTTATCAGATTTTGAGTTGTTCTATACTCTGCACAGCCTCATTTTCTTGCTTATCGTTTCGGGCTGCACTCCTAGTTTCCTCTACTATTTGGGCGGGGGGCGGTGATTTCTGTGCCGGGTCAGAAACAAGATGAGCCGGAGAATCTTCCTTCCAAGTGCTTGTATTCTCAGTTTCCTCTTTTTGGGTGGGAACAGGTGATTTCTGTGTCGGGTTGGAAACAAGAACAGAAGGATCTTCCTTTACAGGGTTTGTAGAATTCTTAGTTTCCTCCACTATTTGGGCGGGAGCCGGTGATTTCTGTGCCGGGTCAGAAACAATAACAGCGGGAGGATCTTCCTTGCGAATTACGGGAGCAGAAAATACTGGCACAGCTTGTCTTATGCAAACAGGTGGGGCGATTCTCACGGGTATGTGCCGCATCACCTGTGGGGGTGCCTGTCCTGGCGGCGGGAGTGGAGGCGAGGAGAACACGGGCACCGACGTTCTTACTGTCACTGGGGGCGCCATCCGATGACAAGGTGCCCGATATTGCCTGATTGGAACATAAGGAGCTGCTTCCACTGCAGGGAACTTCTGGGGCCGGGTCAAACGACTTTCTAGACCACGAGGGTGATGTAGGGGCACGCCACTGTCGTTTGCTGATAATGATGCCAGTCTGTTTTGAGAGGCTGTCTTGCATATTAAGGGTAGGATTTTTGACATGGCCATTCGAGGTGGTTGTGGACTAGTTGGTCTAGGGTTATGCATAGGAAACTTCATTGTAAATGGGATACCGGCTGAGTTTGCTGCCATCTTCTCCTTAAGACGGAAATTCAGCAAGGCCCGTGCTATTGTAATCTGTTCCAGCTCATCGTTATTTTCTGGTTCAGATGAAGAACTCGCTGCTTCTTTTGCCACTAGTAGAAAAAAAAAAAGGAAAATGTTAGGTAGACTCAGAAGAAATGAGTCTCCAATTCCACACATACTGGTATCAGCGCATAACTAACGTCATTGAATTCAGGGGTAATTACTAATTACGGATTGCTACCCAGTAACCACCATGATGTCCCAAAACACATTACATTTTTCGATTTCCAAAACATTTGCACCTCATATATTCACTCTGTTTGTAAATAATCAATTTTTATGGAGAAATTCATTCTCTTTCATTATATGTTTCGCACATGACAGTTATTTTATTCCTGAATTCCAAAATACCCTTACAATCTCAAAAAGAACCCCAACCTAATTCTCCTTTCAATTCCTCTTTTCCCATAATGTCTTGTGCATAGCATTTGATGAAAGATAATGAATTTCTCCATTAAAACTAATGATTTACAGACGGAGTGAAAACATAAGTCATAAATGTTATAGAAATAAAAAAAATGCAGTTATGCATTTTGAGACATCATAATTCATACCTGGGTAGTAATTCATAATAACCCCTTGAATTTACGATATTAGCTTAATTTGCCAAAAGGATGGGGTATGGGATCTAATAAGTGGCAATGACTATTCAAAATTAGTTAGAACCTCATGTGTCCTAAATCAAAGACAGTTTATGAGACCCATCTTCAAACAAGGTCATTCTTTCATTGGACAAATGCAATCATGCTTCATTCAGGATATGAATTGAATAAAAAAGTGTGCAACTTCTTACATTATATATTCAAATGGTAAAAAAATAAAAAATAAGCAGGGCCTTACATTGTTTTAAAGATGACCAAGCCGACATAGCTGCATTTTTCTCAGCTTGCTTTTTGTTCTTGGCAGGTTCTCCTGTAAATGTGATTCCAGCTAATTCTACAGTCCCTGTAAAAACAGGCAAGTGGCCAAGACCTGACCTGAATGTTGTATATTGTGGTAAAGGAGCTCCAACCCTTTGGGCGATCTCTTGTAACAGGTTTTTGTAAACTCCCGTCTCATCCTAAAAATAGCGAAGACTAATCAGTATTAAAACAAAAGCACTAGGTCTAGCTTGCTCAGCCACCCAAAGAATCTACTACAACTAAGAACCATGCACCTCAGTACCATAACATCTAACAGCATAGTGAATGTAAAAATTACAGAGAACATACAGCCAAGAAACCAAATACGTATATACTTTTGTAGAATCACTCTCGTGTCCCACTGGTAACCTATATCTTCACCTCGACCTAGTTATGGCATAGCTAGCTTGTGCGTACATGAAGAGGATTATAGTCACCATTTCAACTAGTTCGGCCTTGCATTATAAATAGTATATACCAAGTCATTATTGTATTCTATTACATAATTACAAGCAAATCTGGAATAAGAATGAAGCCACAACATGCTGTTGAGATGAAAGTTGAAAATCGTGATAAAATTTAGATAACAGTACATTGCATTCATAATACATCCAGTTAAAGAAAAAACCAGGTGGAGGTGAATGAAATAATGAACAAAGTTCATCGAATTCACTTTGCATGACTAAATTAATAGGTCCTCGTACACATTCTGGATATAGAAGATTATATAGTTTTAAAGAGGGTGAAAGGGAGAAAAATGAGAACGATGCATTTATAGGCATGCAAATACACCAATTCATATCTTCCTGACTTAGATTGTAAATGCCCCCAAAACCTCTGTAGAAATATGCAATCCAAACCGAATGTACAAAAACTCCACTGCCTTCGATCATGTAAAATGAATTAGGCAACATGGAGGTCATTAATGTCAAAGAAACACCACAAATTGAAGAATACCAAAGCTTGTAAATAATCAAATTATTCATATGAAAAACACACCAATATCTACCTTCCAATTTTAAAACCATCATTGGCTAGTGATCCTATAAAATCAAGTAACTATGTAGAGGATCAAATTGCATTGTATATCGCGGAGAGCCCTCACATTTAGCAAGTAACTACTCAACCACACCTAGAAGATACAATATTTGTGAAACTTTCTCTCTCCTTGATAAGCTTCCTCATGAGCTAGAACTCATTGCTAAATTAAAATTTTCAGGCGAAAGAGGCAACGGCAGAGCAATTCTCATTTCACACCTATACTAAAAATACACAGTGCTTCGATCATCGGAGGTCAGCGATAATCACCACCTGATAGCTCACAATCTAACCATTTCTAGCCTAGGGCATATTTTGATTATTTTCCTTAGGACCAAAATTTGAAACCAATGGACCTCAAGAGAGCTCAATAGGAGCACTAATCACAAGCAACAGATAAGCGAAATTCAAATAATCAAAGCATAAAACCATGGGAGACAAGTAAGGAGGCGGTGACTGACCAGGATCCGGGCGGCGAGAGAGTGAGAAGGGCCGCGGTTGGAGAGGGAGTTGAGAGCGACCTCGGCGGCGGAGTGCTCAGCCTGGCGGAGCGTAGAGCAGTAGTGCGGACTCTCGAAGATCTCGCCGTTGAAGTTAACAGTAGCCTTGAAGCGCGGCGCGTGATCCGGACCTTCCCGAATGCAAGTATAAGAGGGCAAGTTGAAGCAGCTCCTCTGCGCCAGCTCTTGCAGCTGGTTCTTGTACATTTCTCCTCCGATCCTTCTCTCCCTCTCGCTCCCTATCCAAAACCCCTTCGATCAAGAACCAAACAAACAAAGAAAATGCTCAATCAAACTTCTCGGAAAGAGCTCATCGGAGCAGATCGGACCTCCGGTACTTCTCCCCGAGCGTCGAGAATGTCAGGATCGTGGCGGTGCCGGAAAATGAGGTCCGGCGAGATCGAGGTTTTTAGGGTTTAGCTGAAAGAGGAAGAGAAAGAGAAGATGTGAAGGAGAGAGAGAGAGAGATTGTTGTTTTGTAGTGTTAGTGTTTTCTTTTTGGATTATTTTATTAAAGGGAAATTTTATTATTGCTGATGAGAGAGAGAGAGTCAATATTGTTATTTTATTATTTTTAGGCTTGCATGGATGTGATCCTTTTTCCTAGATTTTCTCACTCTATTTTTTATTGTTATTTTGGGGCTGATTTTCAAAATTGAACTAATTGTATTTATTAAGGTAGAGATGGGTATTTATTTCATGAGAGTAATGTGTGAGAAAATAGATCTAAGTCTATAATAGTCAATGTACTTAGATTTGAATTTTTTTTTATTTTTTATAATGATTAAACAAAGAGCTTATGGTTAAAAAATACTTTTGAACTGTCTCTTTACTTCAACGGATAATTTTAGTTCATATATGTGACACGAATCGAATTTAAGTAGTTTTTGTTTTGTATAGTCAAGTTATATTCGTATCGAATTTGTTTATCTAAACATGTGGTGCAACTATTTAAAAAAAAAAACATGTGGTGCAACTTGTTTATTATCTCACATTTTTAAAGATAAAAATGTAATTTTTAAAACTAACTCATATAAATTAAACATGTAAATTTTTTTAGTAATGTCATATCATTATCAACTCATTTATTTGAAATATATCGGTTTGGTTCGTGTAATTTTGAAACCAACTACTTACGTTTTTTTGTCGGCGATTTTTACATATATTCCACCTGAGACCTCAGATGCAATTTAAAGTGGTTTAACCATTTGGTCAAATAACAACAAACTGTTTACATGTTAGTTACGTCATGTCTTGTCAACTCATAACGGATTGTATTTATGTCATTCAACCTGTTTCGTAAATGAGATGATTATGGGTTGTTCATCGTGGTACCATTTTTATAATAAAATATAAATTTAATCACATGAAAGATTGTGTATCCTTGTAAATAGCAGTTTTGTTGTTGTTGTTGTTATTATTAAACAGTGAAAACAAGAACAATGTTGTAAATAATGTCAAATGGTATTAATTTCACAAATTAGGCCATGGAGCATATTGGAGTGATATATAATGATTAAAATAAAAACTTTAGGGTAATGTGTTTAGAATTGAAAGAGGACCTACATGCCCAAATATTAGGTGCAGACCATGAGTTTGAGCCATGAATAATTATCCAATCAAAAGAGACCATAGTTAATGATGGAGTGAGAGAGTTGATAAGACTCCACATTTATTGTCATTGCAATACCACCTCCTCTTCACCACTTTCTACTAGGTAATGACCCCGTGCGATGCACGGGTTACTACACAATGACTATCATATATAATACAAATATACATAAAATAAATAAATAAATA
>JAYMTF010006627.1:0-10060 GCA_036897485.1 Pelargonium nanum
ACTTTCGTCCCGACTCGCCGGGTGGGTCTTGCAGTCAAGCTCCCTTCTGCCTTTACACTCGTGGGCCAATCTCCCTTACCGTTGCATCAAGAACTCTCTATAGAGCTGTTACAGTTCTGATGGCCGGCTTTCAAAGGTAATGATGTGTTACACGAGCATAAGTCCAACCTATGCACTATGTTAGATTTCAAACGATAGGCTACCGCATAAAGGCTTGAGCTTCTACTACTAAAAGGTTACCAATCTCCCTCACGTGCGTGCCTCACATCTCTTTTTTCACGTGTACTCGACATATGCACAATCGGGTACCCTTTAGTTTCATCACTCTGCTCACTTGTAGGCATGTACTTCTACACGTGGACCTACTACAGTTTTATGTGGGCTCGACACGTGCACAATCGGGGCCCTTTAAATTCACCACTTATCTCACGTGTAGGCATGTACTTCTACACGTGGACCTACTACAATATCATGTGGGCTCGACACATGCGCGCAATCGGGGGCCTTTAATTTCATCACTTCCCTCACGTTTAGGTGTGTACTTTCCCACTTGGACCAGAGACCACAGAGGGAGACAATACAATCAGTTAAAATCTGTTCCGATACCATGTTAAATTTTAGACATTGAGCTGCAAATAAAGGTTTGGACTTCCACTACTGAAAAATCTACGTTATTAGTAGGGTTTGGTCTCCACCACCTTTATATGTAGCTCATTTTTTTTTTTTAAATGTGAAACTTCGTTTTCATCCACTTTCAGCACTCCCCACCACGTATGTGTCTTTTATCGTGGGCTTGACACGTGCACAATCAGAGGCCTTTAATTACATCACTACAAGCACACGATAGCAAATGTCAAACTACATCTTGGCCATCATCCACCAAACACCAACAAGGAACTCAATTGTACGAACCCAAGGGAAATACAACTTAACATCTTCAATCACAACTCTGAACTTGATACATCTACTATTTATACAATTCAATAAACAACAACTAATTATATGGGAGAAAAACATCGCTAGAGTTTTTGTAACCTTTTTTAAGAAAAATGTAACCATTGGAGGAAGGTGGAAATAATAATAATTAATTTAGCATAGAGAGTAGCTATTTGAGCTTGAAGAAAGCAAATCGCATATAAATGATCGAAGGTTGCTAGTCGCTCTCAAATCATTCATTTAACAAAAGGAGATAGGAGATGGTTTTATAAAGGTCATTCATCATTTTTGATAGAAAGGAGAGACCAACATTGCATATTTGATGAATTTGGAGGAGAAATATGAGATTTAGCAACAAAACAATGGAAAGAAGGAAATACCAAAATAAAATTCATCACCATTTCGTCGTGAGGTAAGGAAGATGGAAATGTTCAGAGGACACAATCAGCACCTTGTACACTTCCTTATAGGTAAATCATTTCAGAAAGAAGCGTCTCACAAATCTTGTATTTGAAGCTTTCCAAATAATGGCAGCCACATATGAAACAAGTTCGCATACACTACCAAAAAGAGAAGTAAAATACTATTGAATTCTAATTGAAAACAATAAATTGATTCAACAAAATTCTAATAACCTTTCCACCTCCTTGAAAGACTATCATATGTATCTGTTGCCTTTCTACCCTTCTTATAGAAAGTAGTCTTCATCTTTGCCATAGTCGATTCAACTATATTGATTCTTCTATCAAGCATATCCTCAACAAACCTTTGCAACTCTAACAACCTCCCTAAGTTGCAAAACCCTAAGAGCAGCGCGTTCGCACTCTCGTCAATAGGCTTGACACCATTATCCACCATAAAATCCCAAATTTCAACTGCCATCTCGGGGTCGTCGCCTTCAAGCAACATTGCAATCGCGGCTGCAAAATTAGTATGCGTAGGAGGGCACTCATTCTTGATCATCTCCACGAAAAACTTTCCCACTTCACGCACCCTCTTGTTCTTAATCAAGCATTGGAAAATCAGGTTATAAGTTAAAGAATCGGGAAAAGAACCATGAAATGACATCTCGTCAAGGAACTGGTATGCACTGTCAATGGCATTGTTGTTGCAAAGAAGACCGATCATTGCATTGTACATACTCACATTGGGCAAGAGGCCATTGCCAACCATCATATTCCACAAGGGGATGGCATGATTTAGATTATTCTGCACCACAAGAACATCAATAGTATTGGAAAAGAATTTCAAACCTGGCAAACAATTGTTCCCCTTCATGACTTGAAGAAACTTTAAAGCCTCGTTGAGCTGCGACCCGCGAACTAAAGTGGTCAAAAACGCATCATAAGCCGCCATGTTCTGGGGGCTCCAACCCACCCGAACGACCATCTCCCCGAAAGTGGTCTTGGCCTTAGCCACATTGCCTTCCTTCTCCAAACCCTGCAACAAAATGGCAAAAGTCTCCCCATTTAAGGGGATTTTCGCTTTTTTCTTCTCAAAAAACTCCAATGCCGTCGTCGAGGTCTGATTCTCCTGGCTGCAAATGGCAGCCAACAGCGAGTTCACCGCCGCAACATCCGGCGGAACTCCGTACCTGTCCATCACATCAAAGCTCATAATAGCTTCATGATACCTACCGGCGGCGCAATAATTCTTGAACATGGAGACGAAAGTTGCTGGAGACAGCAACTTGTCCTCCTTCATGGAGCGAACCGCGTCCCACATTGGCTCAAACAGCCGGTTCTTCCCGAGCAAATCGACCATAATGTTCCAGGTGGAGGTTGCGTGCTTGCCGTGCGAGCCGGCCCAGCCGAAGAACTTAATGGCGAACCAGGGAGCGTGGTAGTAGAGCTTGAGGACTTGCTCGACGACGGAAGGAGGCGGCGGAATGGAAATTCCGGCGGAGGAGAGCGCCGATTCTATGTCTTCCGGCGGAGCAGAGGGAGGGAAGAGATCGAGAATGGTTCGAGAGGCGACGGAATGATCGAATTGGTGATGGTGCAGAGGGATTTGTGCGGAAGAAGGAGCGAATTTGAATCTGGTGCTGAGATTGGCCTCCATTTTCAGTTTGGGGCTCGCTCAAAACCCTAGAAAAAACTGAAGAGATTTGGATGGTTGATGAATGTTTTGCATCAGAAACTTTCGAAGGAATTGGTCGTGTAATGTTCAAATTTGCAAGAAAATGAATACAACAATATGCATAATAGGAGATGGAGATAGCTTACTGTAAAAATGGCAGAGCCTGTCTCCTTTGATTTCAGGGTTTAGGGTTTGCAGCTATTTCATGGAGATGGAGCTAAAATTGTTCTTTCTACTACAGCTGCTACTGTGTAGAACTCACCATTCGGGATTTAGGTCTGTTCGGGTTTTCCCCTAACAAATCGATTATTTCGCATACAAAACGTACGAATTTAGATGACTGACATAAACATATAATCTTACTCCCGGAAACAAAACGTACGAGTTTAGTTGACTGATACATATAATCTCAATATAACTTAAAAATCACTACAAGAAATTTCATTTTAGACAACAACACAATCCGTCACTTAAACGCATATCTTGTCACCGAAAGTCAATAACTGCTGTCACCAAAAGTGTTGTCACGAAAAGTCTCCAAGTGCCCGACGGAAAAGGGTTTGTCACGAAAGCATAATTTTGTGCGGCGGAAAAATTGTCACCGAAAGTATAAAAACTCAGTTTTCACTTTTATGGACTTTTGTCCATGTCAGCTCAATGGTCACGTTTTCTCAACCCAATTTTGTGTGTATACATTAGTAACAACATAATTTTGGTTGTCACCAATAACAAGAATTTTTGTAGTGAATTAGTTGAATTCATTTTACAAACGCAAAATTTTAATTGAATTTCAGGCGTCCGTGACTGTGAGTTCCGATCCAAATTACCAACTCTACAATGTTTTGTCATATTATACTCAAGTTTGTCAATTAGGTTCTCATTTACTGAATTCATGTTTTGGTTTGTGTTCAACTTGATGCATAATTTAGTTACATACGTATTGGTTTAGTGGTTAAGCGGAATTGTATTTTAGGTCAAAATTTTGGCATGGTGTAAAACTTTTTATTTGACTATGAGAAAATTTTCTTACTAAGTTTTATTGTAGTTGCATACTCGATACTCATTGTTGCAAGGAAAGTCGACAATGTAAAAATAAACCCTACAGACACTATAAACTTGCTTCCTTTTTTCATTTGTTCTTTCCTCTTTTAATAGCAAGAAAGTTTTACTTATCGAGTTTTATGTTAATTATAGTTTTTGATACTCAAAATCAAGACTTGATGTTAAATTAGAACACCTACCAGCGCTCGATGGCAACTCTTCGAGTAAAAATTACTAATGTGTATTGACCAATGACCATCACTGATCATGAAAGTTCTACTCGTCGCAATTCAAAACCATGTAGGAGTGTAATTAAGCTGAATCAAACCTGAATAAAATTGCCTGACAAATGAACCAGCTCGCGAGCCAGTCGAGCCACATAAAACTCGACTCATTTATTAAAAGAGCCTGCACTTAGGCTCAAGTTCGGCTCGAGCTCTAACTGAATATTTAGCGAGTCGAGCTTGAGCGGCTCATTAAAGGCTCGACTCTCGAGACATAACAAAACACAAATGGGATATGCATGTTTCAACATAGCAAATATTCAAGACCAATTGCTGCAATGTAATCTAAAAATGTTTGTGCTAAGATCCTGACTTGGAGATTCATGCTTAAGACTGATATTGAAATAACCAAAATTACATTTAAGCCTAAGAACATCACCTTTTCTTTTCAGCCGAATTGTTACTACTCAATAAAGAATATGAAACTAAGACGTGACCGTGATACTCAAATTCGGAAATGTATATTTCATTGTGGTAGCTTCTCGGTATACAAGAACAGTTTAAGGTATAATCACAAGATAACTTCATGCATAGCCAGTAACATATTTGATTAACTGTTACAACAAAAGAAGAGGAAGTTAAAGTACCAGTCAACAATCAAGTATGAAACTGTCAATCTAGTCACCCGCAGAAGTGAGCCCTGTAAAAGAACGACCGCAATCAATATACAAACTTGTTCGAAAATACCCATCCCTGTCTATGCTTCAAATGAAAGAAAAATGCTATTGGTCCAAGTTATGTGGGAGTCTACGTGCCATATTTTTGTAGATTAAAATTATGTTAAAAAGAGTAACTATTTGACACATATGATACGACCACTCTCCCATAAATTTCTGGCGTTGAGCGCCCGATTTATAAGATATATTGTACAAGTCATCAATAAATTAAGTCATATCCCATTAATTGACACTTCATTTTGTACAAAACATTTTTGTACGGATAACACTACTCAAAACTAGTAAGTGCCAATTTGAATTTCAGGTTCGTCCAGGTCGGGTTTTACATACGAAGTGAGTTCATGCGGGTTTGCCTGACCCAGTCGCAAATTTCCGGGTTAGGTTTCAGGTCCCTACGGAGTCGGGTCCAAAATGCCAGCTCTAATCAAAGTGAAATTTGGGAAAGATAAAAGTGGCATACCAAAAAATTTGGAAGAGCATCGCTAGCCTTTCACCGAGTGTGCCTCAGCCAGAGAAGAAACAAGGTCTTCTCTAGACTGTGATCTCCTACTTTGTAGACGCATCTGGCTTCTGTGAGGAGACCAAAACGAAGCCATGCTACTACTGTCAAATTGCATCTGTCCCAAGCTACTTGAGGAATAACTATGTGAAACACTGTTTGTTGGTGGGTAGAGATTAGACTCCATGAGCTGGATGCTGCTACCGCCAAGACCGTGCCCCAAACCAAATGGTCTATTTTGGGTACCCGCAACTGTCGGACTCAGTGGCATCTTTACTCTTCCATCTCCTGAAAACCAATAGTACACTTCAAAGGTGAGAGAAAGAGAGAGAACAAGTAACAAGATAATCAGGGACAGATCTGTAGACAATTTCAAATATACGGACACAGCTTCATTTATACAAGAAAAATCTTATAAACTAATTTCTTACAAATTTCATAGAGAAAAATCGTAGTGTTTCAGTCCCTCCTGAACATAATAACCAACTGAATACAAAAAAAAAAAGGTGGGTATTAAATTGACACTTAAGAGGGCAAGTTTACAATCCAAAGGGTGTAAAATGGGTGTTATGAAAACGTGGATTCTAACTCAATGAAATGTCTCACTACCAGTTACAGCGTCAGTGACATATCTTTCTCAAAGGTTGTTTGTTTCCCACTATAAACGGTGAACCATGACGTACCCAACAGACTAGGATGATCTCTCTCCAATGTTTTACCTCAAAATGTATACAATCATTTTATAGATTTTACTACAAGATAAAGCCAGCCCTGGCTCAGACAAGAACCCACTTTGTGATCAGGAAAAGAAAAAAGGGAACGGTAGCTTAGAATTTATTGCACGAGTTACTCAACAAAACCAGTTAAGACTCTGCTTATCCAGGAGGTTACTATTGCATAATAGGAAAAGTAGTGTGCAAAATAAGGTCAAATTCTTCAAATAAAAAAATATGAACTGTCGATGGAGCTAACCTAACCTGGTAAGCAGTAGAAAAAGAGTTTGATTGAGGCTAATATATATGTCCCAGAACAATTCTTGTAAACTTGACTTTTAAGACATGCTCAACTATAATGCAAAAAAAAATAATAATGATTTCAGTCATTTTTATAGTCTCAATTCATATGCAATATCCCATCTACATTTTATACAGTTGGGAGCGTGTAAATTCAGTCCGTTCACATGGTCCTAAATCTATTATGTAGAGAAAGATTAATCAAGTGAGTGAGAGGTTAAACAAAGTCTTTTTCCTTGCAAGAAAATAAGAGAAGTTCCTAATCATTGTATCAACAAATGTTGCAACAACATAAATTAAATATATTGAAAACTTACAAAGAACTATGTCCAAGGTTTGCATAAGATCTTACCTGAGTTGATAGGACTCCAATACCGGAATCGGAAAGGAGATGGAATATTAAGACCGGATGCAGACGATGGACTATTCTGTCTGTAAATTGGGATATATGACCGCCGAAAGAATCGAGGCAGCCAATTGCCAACACACAACAATGCGCAGACTAAGAAAAACAAAGATACAAACAAAATGGCTATGAGAACTCCAGGATTAATCTTCATTTGGAATAACTGATAACTCTGAAGCCCAATTCTAGCTGAAGAGGCTTTCCCAGCTTCTAGCAGAGCAACCCCAAGTGTCCACGTAATACTTCCAGAACCTATAAGAATTTGTTTATCTGTAATGTGCAAACCCTCTCTCAGCAATAAGACAATATATGGTGCCCTAAAGCAGTATTGTTCAATAAAAGGCTGTGGAACAACACTATTCTTTGCAACTTCCCACGTTCTTTCGCAGAAATCCCGACCCTTCTCTAGTACATCATCAAGAGTTGCTTCTGAAGTCAGGTTGAAAAATCGATACACAACAAAAAAACCTGACATTGCATAGAACTGACCATGAGGGCGAGGCAAGCTGTTGGAAAGAGCACAAGGTTGCAAATCGCAATCAATTCCAGGGGCCGTATTTGACCATTCAGACAAATTGATGGCAACTTTTGCAAGTGCGTTGCATTTTTCCCAATTTGGAGCACCAACAAGATTCACAGGAATTCCTACATTAACTCCTTTACCCAAGTTCCGTCCTCCAATCACAGGACTCCCACCATCTGGGTAATTGGAAGCACACTGAGAACAGATGTACTGCTCTTTATATCCAGACTGCAAGCAAGGATGCTTAAGGTCCATATTTCCATTCACTATATCAGCTTTTTTGTTTTCTGGAAGCATTCTAAAAAGATGAACCACAGACTTACCAAATGCATCATTCAGTCCATAGCCTGAGAGAGAATAAGCACTCAGATGATGGTTATGAGTGCCAACTTTGAGGTTTAAGCTAGTTTCATTATACAAATCTTCATTGGTCTCAAAGGTTACCTGCAATGACGATCCACCCAAATCAAGGGCACCAAATGTTGCTTTTTTTGGTGTTGTCCCCAGCATACCTGTGTGGTAATTAAGAGCTACCCAACCATAATAAGCTTCCTCCATACCACTAATAATCTTAACCCAGTCCCTCTGACAAACAAAAGCTGAACTCTTCAGTATGAACCACGCATTATCTAGAAGCCAGTTTGAATCAGCACTTGGTAGCCTGCGAACTCCAGCTGTGGCATAAAGAAAGAGAGAGGTAGTTTTATGGGCACTCTTGGGAATTTGCTTCTCTGCCCACCAAATAAGTGGTTTTATTGCACTCCTCAAGCCAGACACATTATGCACCAACTTATCAAAACCAGGCTCAGTTTCCATTCGATCATACAGACGTCCAGTACGCAATTTAGACTTGCTGCTTACACCTGTAAATGATTTCAGAACAAAAGGGAGACTGCCATCATTCCTGTTGTCAATGGATGCCTGGTACACATAAACTCGAGTTCCCGTACTTCCGCAATCAAGTACAACATAGAACTTGGATACTTCTTGAGACCAACTAGAATAAAAATATGCCACAACCACATACATTAGAAGAACAAATAACAATAAACACAAGAGCACCATAATTACTCGCATCCACTTCTTCCATAAAAATGAGGTTCCTCCAAGTATACCCTTCTCCTTTGAAAAACTTGAGAGACCATTTTCATTATGTAAAGGATGAAGCTGTTTTGCATGGGTCACATTCTGATCAATTCCAAGGTTGAGATCCCTCTCTTCAGGATCAATTTGATGATACGATGAGAAATCTTGGAGAGAAGAAGAGAGCCGTATATTTTTCTTGCGTCCAGAGTAGGCAAAACCCAAACCACGAACATCAGAATCACCCTTTGGCGATGATCCAGACAGCATATACGGAACAGAGGACGACTGCGGAGCTGAAAAACGACTTGATGATGCAGCAGAAATAAATTCTGCAATTTTACTAAACACCATTTCTTTATCGTTTTCTGGAAATTGGACACTTTTATGAAGATGATATTACATTTCAAAAGTTCCAGCTCATGAACCTTTCAAATCAGCATTTACAAGTAGTATGGTAAGTCAGAATGCTTCAGTGTGAAAATCTGGAAACCAAGCACCTGATGAAACTAAACTAACAATCAGATTTCCATAAACCCTGTGTCCATCAAAAATAAAAAATAAAAAACTAAACTTACACACAAAGTTTACATGCAATACAATGAATCCCAGGGATAGTACCTAAGGCCATCTATTGATACAAACTATTTATAAAATAAATAAATAAACTCCATCACTCATCTGTAGTTGCTATTTTAACATGAAGAAAAAATTCCTATGGTTAACATTTCGCAGAACTGATTTCTTCAACTTGTTTTGCAAATTGTTGCAGAACTGATTCCGATTCTGATTCAGATTCCAATTTCAATTCCCAATGTATGCACAATACACAACTAACTCAAAAAAAAAAAAAAAAACTCACTCAACAAAAAAAAACAAGATTGTTTTACAATTCAAATGCGAAGAAAAGCTAAAACAAAGTACCTGCCGGCGGCGAGTACGGTTCATTTCCGAACACAACTCATTCTACTTTCTGCGGATCTACGCCAATCTCTCGCCGCTCTACGCCTCAGATTCAGATTCGGACTCAGATCCGAGTGGAAAACTAGTAGCGACAGGGACTCGAACGCAATCCGCGGCTGTTCCAACAGAAACGATGCCCTAATCGCTGAAATCAAACTCTCTACTCAAAATTGGCGAATCCGATCTACACAGGCTCGGAAGAGAAGAGAGAAGCGAAGCGAAAGTGAAGGTTGCGAAGTGGTGGGCGATTGGAAACCCTAAGTTTCCATGGAAGAAGTGGAAGGTGGATCGCGTCGTCGTCGTCGTCGTCTTCGGCAGTAGAGGAAATGTTGGTTAGTCGGTTCTTTTCAGTTCAATTGGTTAATTTCATGGACTCAGATCAATTTCACTTGTTTCATTGTTTTTTCAAATTTTATTTATTTATTTTGTTTTCAAATATTGAAAAATATCAAATTTTAAAGGAATAAAGTCAATTTTGGTACCCAAAGTTTGGCCGAAAGTCACGTTTAGTACCCAATTTTTTATTGTACCAGAGTTAGTACCTACACTTCTATTT
>JAYMTF010006628.1:0-10058 GCA_036897485.1 Pelargonium nanum
AACGAAACTCACAAACTCCATTATCACAGACCCCTCCATGTAGGCTGCATTGTTCATCGCAAACAGCTGCATACCATGCCCAAGCACCATTTTTATTAAAATAACATAAACAAATCATGCTACAATTATAAATTTATTTTTTCAAAAAAACAGTGAAGTCTTGATCCATGTAGAAGCAGGTTCTCTGGAGTGCTTGTCAGAAAGTTTTCACTAAATAGTAATACCTCTACATGCTATAATGAGAAAGCTCTACACTACATATGGGTATAGAACGGATGTCCATGGTTTGGTTATATCTGATTTGAAGTTCAAACCTAAAAACCTAACTATATATCTTCACGTCAAGCAATTCTAAAACCAAAACTTAAACCAATAATACCAAAAGACCAAACTAGACCAAATATAACACTTTGGTTTGAGCTTGTATTCGGTATTTACTAGTATTTCTGATTTTAATCACCCAAATGTAAAACTAAAAATATTACGTAGCAAAATATTCAAAATAAGTATAAGAACTTAATATATCCTACTAAATCAGATCATTTGAAGTTAAATTATATAGATGTGGTGAGCTATCACATAGTTTTGGTATGGAGATACTTATAGCGCAACCCCTACAAATTAGAGCATTTTATTTGAGCTTCCCTTGAATACTACTGTAAATTAATTAACGAAATTCCCGGCGAGCTCACTGAAGTAGAATAGTTCTTGGCATTATTTACAATCAATGATATTAGAAAGTCCTTTAGTATAAGGGAGAGATTCCTGCTTCTCTTTTCTATTTCAGCGAAGTAGACACGTGAAACTTCCCAAAATTATCCTCTTACATGTTATGAGACAACATTTAAGCTCAGCAGCAAAGAGAACTAATTTGTCAATGCATGCAAAGAAAAGAATGAAAGGTTCCAGTGATGAGGCTGGATGAATTGACCACATATAAGCTCAGCAGCAAAATAATTATAATAGAGGAGAGTCCAAAAGAAGATCAAATTACCAGTAGAGCAGTCTGTGCCGGTATAACCATTTTCACATTCACAAATCCCATTGGAAAGGCACTTGCCGTGCCCATTACAGCTGCTAGGGCATGAACCTGCCAAAATATAGAAGGAAGAAAACATTCAACAAAATTCTAAAACACCAGATTACTGAATAGGGAGCCCAATGCTACGGAATTTCAAATGTTTAAACTTTATATCTTAAACTAAATTCAGAGTGGAGCAAAAGGGGTCAAATCTCACGTCTACTACAATCATATCCATGAAATCCCAGAAAGCAGCGACACTTCCCACCAACACAATCTCCATTGAAATTACACGAATTGGGACACTGTCCAGATACAGGAACTGGGGCCGCGCTACATAGCTCATGGTAAGCAGGACACGTAAGATCACCTAAAGACAAAAACATGAAGAAACATAAGCGGAAAAAAGGTAAGTACAATGCAGATATAACTGGGAGAAAGAACGGCACAATACCATTAAAGCCAGGGAACTGAATTGGCCCGCCAGCGCCTGGACATGTTTTCCAAATTCCATCCACAGCAACCTAGCAACATAATTAAAATTACAGCATTACACGAGGAAGAATGAAGCAATAAGTAATATAGTAAAGATGCGAGGCCAAAGATAAGTCTTCAGCCTGTTGTATTATGCTAGTTTTATCACCTTATAAAGAGAGTTGCATTATCACCGAAGTCCATATATCCTAAAACTAAAATAAAACTACAGTACATTAAAATTGACAGGACCTTATGTTTTTGGTAGTGACTTATGACGCTTTGCACAGCCTACTCTTCAATGGAACAGCAAAGTTGTATGGATATGAGCATGACATACATTCAGTTCATCATACCTATGAGTTATCATCCCTATGGAAGATTTTAAGCTTTGATATTTCCAAAAAAGTCATAAAATCCATTTCTTAATGAAACACTGAAACTAGTCAAATCAATAATATCACCGACAACCCTGAAAACTCATGTCTCAGAACATTGTTTAAATGACATAGTTTTAGTACGTTTTGATTAGATCGTGTAAGGCTCAAATCATCAAATAAGCTCATTCTTGCATATTAGTTTCTCTTCAGTCTTCATATTGAAATAACAGCATTTCAACCAATAAACAATACGCATCGAGTTACGGGAGGGGAGCCAAGATTGCATTGAAATTCACTATTAAGTATCCTGGATACTGAAGATTCAAGCTTATGAATGAAAATTCGTAAGACTGTTTAATATACAACACATCAAAGAACTTTCACTCCAGCAAATAAATGAAGGATAGCTGAAGATAATACCTCTAAGGAGTTGTTGAAGCACCTGTGCTGATAACAACCATTTCCCTGGGTCATAGAACCTCGAACAAAGCCAGTACGAACTAACGATGAGGCCATACACCTACAAATTAACAATGAAGATAAACACCAACCATTTTGCACTTTAATATGCCCACATTAGCTGTGTCCATCAGAACAGCTAGACAGCTAAAAAAAATCCTGAGAAGAACTCTCACCTGGAGTTTCCCCCACGCACTTCCCCCAGCATTCTATCAGGCGCTCTTGCGCTGTTAGTGTCTGTACATGACCCATCAGAGTAAGCCACAAAATATGTGCAATAATCAGCCAATGATGACTGCCCACCTGCAATGTAGATTAGAAATCTTTAGGTGTCATGCCATTTAGAGGAATGATTGCATCTATATCGATGATGTATGAGCAGTGTCCACATTAGAGCATAAAATAGTGTTGTCAGCATTTATAAACCGGTGCAAGAAGAAATCAGGGATAAGATCAACAAAAGAATGCACATACTAATATTTACTGTTGTCTTAAAGGTACTGGAAATATAGTATGGTACTCTTATAAGTATGCAAGGGGTAGGATATATTTATAATATTGAATACTAGAGGCAATACTAATAGATCAACAGAGATCTCGATGATGTGAGTTCTTTTTTAATATCGAAGAATATAACTCTCTTAAGTCTTAAGAACATAACTCACTGCTGTAAGATTTACACAATGTTCATTTCACAAAGAATTCGTGTTTGTTTTTGGGAGTACTCTAAACTTTCAAAGCTTCCTAATCCAATATATTTTGCCTTCAGGCTCTTCACCAAATCTACATTGATCATGTAATTACTTTATTTTCAAGCTATCCAAGCTACTAATCCACTTGAGTTATCCTAGGATTTAACACAATATGAGTCAGAAATGACCCAACCAAACGAAGAAAAAAAAGTGTTAATAGCATATTTTGACACAGAAAATGAGACTGCAACTCAACTAGGGATATTTTGATTCCTAACCATGAATCATAGTGATATCTAATATCTAAAATGCTACAAGTAGAAAGGACGTGTAGTATTTAAATCCAAGAACAAAGCAAGACTATCAGTTATTTGCAAGACAATATAACAATAGCATGCACCAAACCACCAAGTAAGAATTTATAATCACGATGACCAGTGGCAGTGATAGAAGAGTCTCAGTAACAATATTTTATATCAGTTATCGCATAAAAATAAAATAATAAATGAACACTAACACACCTTTGTTAGCTTGAGGAAAATAGCGAGCCCAATGAGGGAGGTCACCACTATAACTCACAATTGGGCAGTAACCTTCTGCCTCTCTGTTATATGTACAACCTGACAATTGTGTAGAGTTGCAATGGTAAGCCCCCTTCCAAAGGTTGCAAGGGGATGTAACAAAATCAGTCCCTTGGTTGCGCCCCCAATCTAGACGATCAGCCATACTATAATTAGCCTGGTACCATCCACTATCCTCTAATAATGCAAGCGTCATCTTTGAAACTACTGATCTTGTATCCACTGAACCTGTCATAATCTCATTCATGAGGAGCCTTTTTTCCCAGTGAGACCCTGCAGACAAAATATTATAAATACATTTACAATTAAACTGCTAAATGCTAGCATCCATAAAGTTCAATAGTAAGAAAGGTTCTTGTCACTCAAAATGCATCTTATACAATGTAACGATATTATTTGTTTTTCCTCTTATGAACTCTGCAAGCATCTATAAGCAAAAATATTGACTTTGTATCATACAACCTAAAGTCCCTAATATGCATTCTATATGAATTTCAAGTTAAATTCAGACTAGATCAACACATTTCAAAGGCAACCTAAGTACCTAAAATTCACTTGGAATTCAGTTTTCAGAAAAATATTCAGCATCTGATACATAAATTAAGGGTGCTATAGGAATAGGAAAATAGACTAAAAAGATGGGAGACCTGATGTGCCGCGTCCACCCCCATCTTCTAGCTCCAGACCTGTAAAATTCTCTGAAAATGCCTGGAAATTAAAAACTGATGAGTTACGTGTTGAACTTTTCTTTTGATTTTAACTTTAAGAAACTAGGACAGAATCTGTCTCCAAATTGGGTGTTTCTCCAGAATGGAAAGATTAACTCTCTGCAAAGGAAAACTGAGAATCACCCCATAATGATGTCGTGAGTGCATGACGACGCGCGGAAGCACTACACGCGTCACCATCCGCCCAAGCTTTTCATCCATGACTTGTTCAGTAACCTGGAAACAGATATCAAGTAAAAATAAAACCAAATGTTCTATACCTACTTCAAAAGACCCTTAGATTAAAATATATAAAATATACTCATTTCCTGGGAGATATCAAAAGACCAAAGTTGGATAGATTAAAAGAGGATAAAAAAATAATACAAACTTCTGGCCTAAGTTCAGGCTTTCATAAGCAACCTTGTGACTTTATATTTTTTTAGTACATGACTAAAAGTACTTGTGTACATAAAATTGGCTATGAAACAAACAGGAAGAAATATTCTTAATTTCAAAAATTATTTATTTATTTAGCATCATTGAAATGGTTCCAAAAATCTCAGTAAACCTCGCATTATAATATCAAGATATTGATATGATTGACTTTTATTAAGGATCGTATTAATGTATATCCAGTAGCCTTTACCTGACTACGTCTTCTTTTCCTCTCATCTCTAAAATGGGCAAATGCATGAGGATCAAAGCCAAGAACATGCATAACCTGGAAGATACAAGACGGGCATGTTAAAACTATAGATATAACTACTGCTAGTTTACATTTCATTGATTCAGAAAACTGACCTCGTGAATTAGAGTGGCTGAGAGTAAAGTTTCTGCTTCAGCCGTCAAATGACGAGGAGCAACATTCACGTGCCCTATAAAAGAGAAGAACATATTTGGTCTAACTGGTATTTCAAGTGCCTGCTAGGGCCAGACAATTGATTGAAATTAGCAGAAGCTCAAAGAGCGCATTTACCAGCTATAGCACGGCCCCATTGATCACGTTCACATGCCACTGCCCATGCAAGTGTGTTGCCTGTGGTAGGTCTCGTAGTCACTAGAAGAACCAAATCCGCATTGGCAACACCCTCTGAAATCGAAATGGTCATGAATATTGATTGAATGGTAACATAACAACACATGGCTTTAAAGAATAAGTATGTTGGAGGAAAAAAAATGGCATTTTGCTTGCCAGAAATCACTTCGACAGAATGAAACTACCTTCCACATATTCACGAGGAAGCTGTACGCCTCCATCTTGTCCACAAGCCGAATATCCACTTAATCGCAAGTTTCCTTTCACAGGCTCAACAGCTAAAGCTCTCTTGAACCAGTCAGCTGTCTGCTCCAAAGCCTTTATCAAGTGGCATTTAAAAATAAGTCTCTATACATCCACTAGCTCTTTGGCAAAAATAATTTGAATTACCATTAAATTTCAAGATTTAGTGGTCATTAACAATGTACAAGAAACACACAACATGGCCAAAAAATTATTGGGCACAGCAGCACAGGTTACATTCTCTAATGAAGACAGATTAGGATACTAAAATGTAAAATGTACAAAGCGGGAAATGAAACCTTGCGAAGGCGATGCCTCTTGTCCTCCCCAGAGATATCATCCAAAGTGCAGTTATACCAGCAATCACCATACACTGGAGGATCACTGAGAGGATTGCAGGAAGGAGAACCAAGGAGAGAATTCACTGGAGGTTCCCCTAGCTAGTCAAAAAAGAAAGAAAAGCAAGTAAAATCAGCATGAGTTACACAGAACCCATTTAAAAGTTGCAACCTAGAGCTTAGCAATTATCATTAACACACACCTTTACAATGTCACCAACTTTGCGACAATCTCTATCGGGCGAGTGCCCCACTGCATCATAATTTAGATATATCCTAACAGGTTGCTTTGCTTCCTTTAGCTGCCCTGGGAGCCGGGAATCTTCGAGTAATATCCTCCCTTTGTGATGAAGGGAGTCGGAGATATCAGACTCCTTGTAAATCTGTGGAGTAACAGAGTACACCTTGTGACCAGGCCGCCTCCTTTGTTCAAGTATTTGATCATGGATGCATGAATGTGAGACTATGTTTTTGCTTCCCCTTCCAGGACCTTGCCGTTTCAAGTGATTTTCTTGAGATTTCGCAGTAGCAGATTCCAACAATACCAATATGCATACAATCTAAAGCAGAATAAACAGATAATTAAAAGACAATATAAATTTAGCAAGTAGTCTCATTAAACAATTAGACTAAAACACTACTTTTGAACCCTAAAAAGGAGCAGATCTAACATAAACAAACTCACAGCAATCAATGACAAACCGAAGAAAGAACATCGACACCCATAGCCTAAATTGAGCATTTTAAAAAATAATAATGCCCCAAATTCTCATCCAAAATTCTCAACTTGATGAACTCAGTGCCTCTTATAGCTAACCCCAACAACAGATCCATAAAATCCAGCTGTTATACCCTAGTCCCCTATAGTATTAGTGAATAGAAAGTTCCTATTTTCTCAGAGGCAATTAAAAAAATTCCAGTAAATTTTCCCGGAAAGCCAAACAAATAAGGAAAAAAAGTAAGAACAGGTAACTACGAAACAATGTAACGATCAATTACTCGAACAGTGACTTTCCTAACCATAACATTGTCAATTTCAATACCGAAAAATCAGATGCCTGGTTTCAAAATTAGTATCACCTAAAAAAATCCCAAATTTTCTTTCCTTTTCTACAATTTCTATGCAACCAAAATTCAAAATTTCCAACCTAAACTTCATTAACAATTTAACCTAAACTGAAGTACAAAATCAACAGCCCAGAACAGCTTACCTCGAACACAACGACGCAAAATCGGAGCTTAGACCAAAATCTGGGTACGCGACATGGAGCACTGCGAACCATTACCTCCATGAAATGAACTTAGACAGCACCAGTTCCGATTCCATCAAATCGCCGGCGATTCCCAAATCGGCCTCCGGACCCAGTAAATTCGATGAACCCGCTGCATTTCAATATCTCGTACAAAATCGATACACTAAAAATTAGAACAGACCTCCTTTACGCTTCTCCGATTTCGAGCGACCAAAACACAATGGTACCCAACAGGAGTGATGGGTCTCTGTAGATTTTCTCGGAAGCCAAACAGTTCTCTATGTGAGGTCTCGTTTCGAAAACAGAGGTACTTTATGATGTTGAAGTGAAGCGCAAAACAGAGAGGAAAATAAATTCAGTGCTCTGTGTTTGTTTGTTGTGCAGGAAATGAGAAATAGTGACAGTGAAGAGAAGATGAGAGAGAAAGGAGAAAAATCAAATAGATTGGGTGGGGTGGGTAGAGATGATAATTTTTTTAATCTTTTGGGGGCTTTTTTTAATTATGGAAAAAAGTTAACATTACTATAATTCAAAATTTCAATACTATTTAAGTAATATAAACTAAATGACCTTGGCGGCTCAACAAATTACGAAAGACCCACCTTCCTTTATCTTAATTTCAATTTGATGACTCAGCTTGTTATCTTACTAAATCACAAATTTATTGAATTTCCAAATATGGGAATTGTGATTGTGTTTCTATGAATCCACGTTTATAATAAGATCCTGTATTACAAATCCTTATTTAGTTATTTTTTCTTAATGACGTGAAAATTTATTTTTCTAATATTGAGTTATAAATTACACACAAGTTTTTTTTGCAAAGATTAATAATTTATTAATTCAAATCTAATAATAACAAAAACCATGCTTGAAAATCTATCCATTCAAACAGTTTTGACAAAATAAATTAAAAACCTAACTAATTTGTGCTACTTGGTTCACATACAAGTTAATTATAAACAATTTGATTGAATTTTTAAAAATAATTTAATATATATGAATTATTATTATTTTATTTATATTACAAATCAACAAATTCAATGGATCAACGAATATCAATTACAAAATGAAATGATTAACCAAGCATATATGGTTAACTATATTTCACTTACTTGCTAGTTGGTCTTCTGGCTTCTCTGGTTCAAAGCTTTGCACAAATATTTGGGAAGCTTTGTGTTTGGTTACAATTTGGCATCTTTGGCTTGCTAGAAACTCTCTCATTTTCCGTCATGTATTTCCCGGCGTAACGGACACTTTCATCCGGATCAAAAGCATGTGTCTAGACCTCGCTCGAAGCTCTTTCACAACCGCCTCTTTCTCGTCCTCTCTTTGGAACTCTAATCCTATAGTTTGTTTGGATAGTTAGGCGTTTGTTTTTTCGGGTTTACTTTGTACTTTTATTTTGGCCTTTTTGGTCTATTAATAAAAGGTACCGATTGTTTATAAAAAAAATTCAAATTATCAAACCTTCTCATTAGAAGTGAATCTATATACTAATGTTTGTTTCATAAACACAATAAAAAATGCTATCCAACATTATCTTATTTTTCATTTTTGTGTTATCAATTTCACAGTGAAATGTTGAGAGATATTGGTTTTCAAAATATATAGAAAGAAATTTGTGAAAACTTGGATTGTGGATGAGGTGATATGGATTTGGTAAGGCAAGTCAACATTATTTATTGGATGTAGGTCACATGTTCCTCTAAAGTCATGAATTATTGTTGTCATTTCCTATTATGTGAATATGGAATTATGGTACATAATGCAATTGTTTTGCTTATTTTATATTAAAAACAATTTCTTGTATAATTGAGTAGTTAGAAATCCAAATATTTTTGCTTAAAAAAATGAAGTTCAAATATTTAATTAATTTGTTTTAAACATTTGAAATATAGAGTTTTTAGGAATAAATTCAAGTTTGGTTTTTGATTGCTACCTAATGATTCTAGGTAATTGTTGATTTTCTTTTTAAAAACATGCTTTGAATTTCGTAGATTCATCCTTCAACGAATATATAGCTCTTTTCAACTATTCAACTCCAATTATTTTGTAGTTGGAAATGGTGTAATAATTTGATGAATATTTTTATGTAAAACAATAATCAATGGGGAATATTAAGATGAAATATTTTAAGATACGCATAAACTAATAAACGCAGCATTTTTGGTTCATTATAACTATATATACATGTGTGTGTGTTTAGATTGAAAAAAGCTATACAATACTTAAAATTTTCAATTCAAAATATTATTCTTTTATCAGTTGAGCTATACATTAAGGGATAGTTCTCCCATTTTAACCTAAAATTTCACCTCATTCGACGCAATGAGATTTGAACTAGAATTGGCAATCTGGATCCGAATCCTCGTACATCCGAAATCCAATCCGAGGAAAATTCGATCAATTTCGGATTGGATCGAATCAGATAAATTCGATAATTTTAGTGTAAAATGAGCGAATTTGTCCAATCCGATCAAATCTTATCTGAAATATTATCGGATCGGATCTCATGTTTCAATCCGAAATCCAAACTAAATCCAATCCGACCGTTTGCCACCTCTAATTTGAACTCATGACCTCTCATATTGAGATGTGTGTTTTGACCATTGCGTCATTCCTTATGGGACGTTCAATTAAAAGTAATTAGATTTGTTTAAAACATGCACTGACATTTAATTTGATCAACGTAACAATCAGCCAAGCATGAAACTTATATTAGGACGATTTCATAAAAAGTGTTACGTTCTTTTTCTATTAAGAAAAAAATAATTAGTGATGTATATTGTTTTACTATATTCTAATATGAGTAATATGTACATCAGTTAACTGATATAATTTTATATCAGTTGCACTAATAAGGTGGTG
>JAYMTF010006629.1:0-10058 GCA_036897485.1 Pelargonium nanum
GAGAGCGAGCCAGCCAACGCGACGGCGAGACGGCCGGCGCTGCTGTGCTCGATCTAGGGTTGGCCCGGAGGAGGTCCTTGGCAAGGTCGACGGAGAGGAGGCCGGCGCTGCAGCCCATCGACGACAGCGACGGCGAGACGGTCGTGGCCGACGTTGCCGGAGGTTGTTCGTGACCGGAGGACAGATCGGAGAAGAAGGTTGGGGTTTTTTTGTTTTTTTTATTTAATTTAATTGAAGTTAAGGGCCTGTTTGGCTCCCAAAAAATTATCACTTTGGGGGTATTTTAGTCTTTTCGCATATTTAACTAACGGTGTTATGACAGAAAGTCCAAAACGAAACCACAGGGGATTACGTGCAACTAAGTGAACCATAAGGTGATTTTTGCTTTAAGTGATAACCGCATAGGGGTTATCTGCAATTTGCCCTAGAGAAAATACTGTTAATTATCTATGAGGAGATGAATTAATCTAGGTAATAAAAATTAATTACCAAAACCTTGGTAATATAGCATATAAAAATCAATCAAAATAATACTATTACACTCCTCTTCAAGCTCGAGGAAAGTACATGAGCCTGTGAGTACTAGCTTTTGAAGGATAGAACATTTGTAGTACAAAAATTTTCTTTCTAAATCTTATCAGGAAGAAAATGTCAATCAATTTAAGACAATATTATTTGCAATGTGATGTGATGATTGATTCTAATCACAACGCAACTAAATGTGTTGTAGCCGTACTGAATCATCGTGTGGTTAGCCGTGAGTTTCAATCAACATCATAAAAATGTTTGAATTTATATGGATGTCAAATGTGATTTGTTGTGAGAAAGGTGGGGTCAACTTCGGAGCCCACCAGTGGCTTGAATTTCTTACTTAATTCCCGGGCGTGCTATCAGTAGACATGCGTTCCTCATGCACTAAGTAGAATATTGAAGTTTGTAAGAGCTTTTCTTGTGCAAGATAGTGCTCCAGAGTCTTTGAGATTGGTAGTGATAAATGACCAAAATGTCTAAAGATACATTCTACAGCCCGCTGCCTATTTGTAGATCATTCAAATTCAAGGCCTCATAAATAATCAAAATCATCTCCCACACATTATGAAGTACGAAGGAATCGCACATCCTATTATAAGAGTCAAATATGTGCGAACTGAATCTGACCTCCTCAGTCCTCACTTCCACAATATGATATTTGAAGCCTATCTATACCCCTAACGCCATCCAGACCCCTATGCACAACGAGACGCAAAATCAACAAATACAACTTTAATCTCATCCTTACTGTGACTATCTCTATGCAACACAATTATAATCTTCAAAAATATAATAATTGAACAATTATTTTGTAACTCGGGGAGTAAAATATTTTGTGTAATTGCTAAATCACTTTGAAAGAAAGAAAAAGAAAAAGGAATTTTGAAAATCGTCCTTGAACATGCATGGGAGTTGTGGATATGAATTAAATAGAAAGGGTGGTAGAGTACATGTGTAGACACTAGTGACTAGTGTAGAGTGTAGTATAAAGGACAATATTTGTGTCAGAGAGAGCTGAAATGGTCCCAGACTACAATGTTGGTTCAGAACTGGTTTACTGGAGTGGTGCGTACGCTTTTGCAACATATGCATAATCTGTTGTGCTCTACGTACAGATCACTGCCTATTCAAATCTGGCTCCAACTGTTTTCTACTTTATCGTTCTACGTCATATGTATAAGGTTGCAGTGTTCAACTAGAAAAGATCATCTCTCTCACATTGCACACTTTAATTTACTCTCTAGTATATTCTAAAACTCTCCCTAGCGGAGCTCCCTCTAGCCTTGATTCTAGTAGCTAGGCTCCAAATATCTACTTCGCATGTCCTAGATGCATGCTCAGTAGAGTTCCATCATTGTCTCCCTAAAAGTGGCAATCATTGCTTCTCCAAAAAGAAATAATCATTGCTATCTTAATCTTTTCATCTTCCTCTTCTTTGATTGGCCTCATCCTGATTTCTTGCTTGTAGGTTTAGTACTAATCCTTGCCGGAGAGTTTCAATCCATTCGCATTCCTCTGACATTTGATCTTTGCTTCAAAATATCTGGTATTTCTTATCTTACCTTCTTCTAAACTCTGTAATCTCTTTTCTCCTCCCCAGCCCTTCATCCCTTGTTTTCCAAATAGAACTCCTAAGCCTTTCTCTTCACTGTTCTTGTTTTCCGTCCTCACTTTCATTGAGATGGACCTCTTTTCTCACTCCTATCCCTTTACCGCTAGGAAAGGTTGGGACCTAGCTTGTCCTCCTCACTTCGTTGCTGAAAACTCTTCAAGCCTGCAATGTTTACTTCTTGCTCAGCTAGTCGACAAAAGATCCTTCTCTCATTCTCTCCTGGATGGACTCCTGCATGGACTCTGGAACCTATCTGGAGTCTTTGAAGTCCAGAGTGTGGGGGAGAGGAAGTATTTAATCATTTTCTCAGACCCACATGATGCTCATGCCATTCTGAAAGGTGGACCCTGGTCGGTTGCTGGAGCCCTCTTGGTCGTTGGAGTATTAAATGTCTTCGCCTCTCCAAAAGACATTGGTCCCCCCATATCTCCAAAAGACCCTGGTAGGTCAATTCTTGAGGCCGGTGGCAGACGTGGACTGGAGCTCTGCGAGGAATCAGAGATGGAGCTTCCTTCGTGTGCGTGTCTGGCTTAACTTGGATGAACCTCTGATAGCTGGATGTTACCTGAACGTGGATCCATCTTGTCGGGTTTGGATCCAGTTCAAATATGAACGCATTTTCAAGACCTGCTTCAAATGTGGTCTTGTTGGACACTCCAGTAGGACATGCACGATGGTCATCCATGCGGCTGAGGCCAAAATCAGAAGACGCATGGAGCTCCTGCTTGCTGGGGACGATCATCCAAATGTTGTCTTTGAGCCGAATGCAAGAATGTTCTCAAAGGAAATGCGTGCAGCCAAAAACTGTAAGTCTAATCGTAGTACTATGCTTAACAATATTCAAGGTGTTGCTGCTTTTCAGGCCCACTTGCCTCAGCAAAACTTGGAAGGCTCCTTGCTCCTCTCGAAGAAGGAGGTGGCTCCGGTCCCCGCGATGGGGCTTGATCACTCTACAGAAGCTGGATTTCTGAACATGCATGAAGGTCTCTAAGACCTGGAGATCGATCTCTTTGGTGATTCAGACTCTCTGTCAACTTTCTAGGGTTTTTAAACGATATTCTTATGGATGGAGATGAGATTTTTGGGATGTATTTTTTGGATGGTGCGGTTCCTGAGGATACGATGAACCAGATGGAAGCGGCGCCGGTTCTGGGGGAAATCAGGCAGGGCTCCGATCAAGATCACTTGCAGTTTCTGGAACTTTCTAGGTTTATCTTGGAAGATCCTCGTTAATATATTTTGGGGGGTATTTTCGACAATGCTTTCAATACAGCTGGATCCTTGTCAGCTCTTTCTGGGACCCTCAATGCTGATTGTACTTTGCTGACGGGGTCGGGTCGGGTTGAAGTCCATCCTACCCACGGATCTTTTTCAGGTGTCGGGTCGGATGCTGACGTTCTGGATCGGGTCTCCTTAAGTCGGGTCCTTTAAATGGTCCGGGTCAAGATGCTCCGAGATCTGAGCTTAGTTCCTCTTTTGATCTAAATCTCTCAACTACTGATTCTCAGAACAGAAATGGTGAAGATGGTCTTATGTTGCATGCTCCAAGACCGATCCATTTTAGTCCGGTGGTGGCTGAAATCTTGGGCGATGTTTCTGATGCGCTTCGAAGGGATAGAGGTAAGGCGGTCATGGTGGATGATGACCCCCTTCCTCGCCCTAATGGGTCTTCTTCTCGCTCCTTCTTTGGGGGAATGAAGTTCTTCAGCTTTATAGTTCCCCATCCTGCCGGGGAAGGTTCCTCTTCAATTGCTCCGTTCAAAGGAAAATCAATCCCACTGGTCCCTTGGCTGCTCAACCTTTAAGAAGATCTATCTTCTCCTCCCTCGCCTCTAGCGGATCCCCTAGCTCCAACCTCTCCCCTGTTGGATTCGAGGGGTATCTGGCTGTAACGTTTTGTCCTACCGACGGTCAGATCTCGGGTGGTTGCTGGGCCTCGGCCAAGATCGAGAATCTCTCACTCCAGAAATCGTATAGAAGGGTCTTCGGCAGATCAGGCACAGGAGCTGACAAAGTATCTTGAAAAGGAAGTCCAATGGATGGTCATTAAAAAAGCCGCTGACAGATCCCACTCCCTCCCTTCTTATCCCACCTGAAAAAATCCTTATGAAGAGGAGCTCCAAGCAAGTAGGCGCAAGCAAGCCGCGTCAGAGGCTTGTGCTGACAGAAAGGAAAAAAAGAAGATAACCAGAGCAACTAGCGAAGAAGAAGCTTCTTCGGAGGTATCTATAAAGTCTTTCAATTTATCTGATGAGTTTGATTTCCTTAAATATGGTGATCCTGCTTTAGTCTTGGAAATTAGAAATCACATGCTAGTCAGTAATCTTGATTTTGTGGATGAAATGTTTGCTTTTTCTATATCTGCGGATCCGGGTTCGGTGGAAGCTGTACCTCAACAGCTTCCACAAACCCAATGATTGTCTTAAGCTGGAACTGCAGAGGTCTGGGTCTACCTCTGCATGTTCGACATTTAAAAGACCTCGTTCAACGGTTTAATCCGGACGTCATTTTCCTCTGCGAGACCAAATTAGTTGTTAAAGATGTAAACATTGGATTATCTGGGTTGAATATATGCAATTCTTGGGGAGTTGATAGTGTCAGTACCAGTGGTGGAGTATGGCTGGGAGTGAGATCCAATTTAAATATTGTCTGTCTTACCTTCTCGCCAAACTTTGGGGTGTTTCTCATTTATGAGCTCAATGGATCTAAGTGGATTTTTGGGGGCATTTATGGACACCTGGTGGTTTCCCTTAGGGAAGCAGTTTGGGATGACCTTCAGAAAGTGTTAAATCTTTCCCAGCTCCCGCTTTGCCTAATGGGAGACTTCAACCAAGTTTTCCGCCCTGGTGATAAAACGCGACGTAACGCCTCTAGCTTGCCTGGAGCTGCTTCGTTTAAGAACTTACTTAATAAAAACAATCTTATTGAACTCAATAAGGCTGGCCCGAAGTACTCTTGGTTCAACAATTGCTCCATTGATAATTTTGTCTTCGAAATACTTGACCGTGCCTTTGCAAATGAGAGTTGGTTTGCTTTATTTCCCCATTTCTCCCTTTCTATCTCTTCCTATTTCGGTCTCTGACCACTCCCCCTTAATCCTGAATTTGAGCGCCCCGTCTAGAGCTCCCAAACAATTCCGTTTTGAGAACTCTTGGACTTCCTTGCCCCATTGTGATCAAATCATTAAGGACAGTTGGTGCTCCCAATTTTCTAGATCTCCCCTGTTCAGAGTCCAGGAATGGCTAGCACTTTTGGCCAAGAACCTTATAGTTTGGAAATCAAAATTTGTTGGCAATTTTCGTATTCAAAAGGAGTCCCTGTTGAGTGAGTTGGAAAAGATTCAGTTGGTGTTCAACTCTTCGAATTCTTCCCCTGATAAAGTGGATGGAATGATTAGAATCCAAGCCAAAGTGGAAGAGCTGATGGATCGAGAAGAAGAATCATGGCGTCAAAGGTCCCGATCGAAATTTCTTGCTCAAGTGACCGCAATACAAGATACTTCCATTTAGTAGCTTCCAAGAGAGCGGCTCGAAATAAAATCTGCGCCATTCAAGGGTGTGATGGCAATTGGATCTATACTCCTGACGAGATAAAGGAGGCCATGGTCAACCACTTTTCTGCTCTTTTCTCTCCAGCTGCCTCTGAATCTCAAGATAGAAGCTCTGCCATGTCCTCCTTAGCCTCAAACATTTCTCAGAAGTTGTCCCACCAGCAAGTATCTGAGTTGGACATGATGTTCTCATATGCTGAAGTTAAAGAAGCTATTTTCCAGCTTGGCAGTCATAAGGCTCCCGGCCCAGATGGCTTTCTAGCATTTTTCTATCAGAAATATTGGTCCATTGTTGGGCAGTCGGTTTCTAATACGGTTCTGTCTTTCTTAAAAGGGGGACGGATTCTCCGAGTCATCAACAAAACCCTTTTAGTTCTCATCCCTAAAGTTGACCACCCCCAGATTCCCGCGGACTTCAGGCCCATTAGCCTATGTAATGTTTTATACAAAATCATTGCTAAGGTTCTAACTAACAGGCTGAAAGGAGTTATGGACTCGTTATTATCTCCCTTTTAAAATGGGTTTGTTCCTGGTAGAAGAATTCAGGACAATATCATCCTGGCCAATGAGCTTATCCACTCGATTAAGAACTCCAAAAAGGGCAAAGTGTTTAAAGTTGGGCTCAAAATGTACGTGAGTAAAACATATGATAGAGTTAGATGGGACTTCTTATGGAAGCTCAAGGATTTTCCCATAAATGGAGGAATCTCATCTACCAGTGTATATCTTCGGTCTCCTTCAGTGTGTTAGTCAGTGGAGCTCGCTCGAATTGGTTTCTCCCTTCTCAAGGCGTTCGGCAAGGGGACCCTCTGTCGCCCTACCTCTTTCTCTTGTGTGCAGAAAGCCTATCGAGACTTCTTGAAAATAATGCGGACAACAATATCTAAGGAATTAGTCTGGTAAGGAATGGGATCGAGATTAATCACCTGCTGTTTGCAGATGATCTCTTCATCTTCTTCTCTCCAGCAATGGACTCTTGCTCGACTCTTAAAAATATTCTCAATCAGTATGAAGTGGTTACGGGGCAAAGCATAAACCTTCAGAAGTCTGAGTGGTTCTTTAGTCCCAATATCACAAGGAGATTTAATTTATTAGAATTTTCAAAGGTATCCTTCCAATGCCCAGATCTCTTCGTCCAGGTAGATACTTGGGGATTCCCAATCTGGGTAGTGTATCTCGTCGTGAGGTATTCACATTTCTCAAGGATAAAACGGAAAAAGCTCTTGCTTCTTGTAATGTTAATCTCCTCTCCCAGGCTGGAAGACTAGTGCTTATAAAGTCCACCTTGAGCGCTCTCCTTCTTTACCTGATGAACCTTTTCAAGCTCCCTGTGTATCTTACTAAGTGGATGTCAAAAATCATCATATACTTTTGGTGGGGTAAAGATTCAAATAAGCGTTATATTCACTGGGTTGCTAAAAAAGACCTCAACCTTCCAAAGGGGCTTGGGGGAATCGATCTGCATGACCTCCAATGCTTTAATCTAAGTCTTTTGGCCAGTTAGTTTTGGCGTATAGCCTCCAACAAGAATTCCTTGATCCACAAGGTGTTTGCTCAGAAATATGGGAAGGATGGAAACCTATGGAAAGCCTCAGTCCCCCAGAATGCTTCTTGATCTGGAAGAGCCTTTGCCAAGGAAAATAGGTGATCATGGAGAACAGCTTGTGAAGTATTGGAAATGGGAAAGTAGTAAATGTCTTTAGGGATAAGTGGTTGGAATCGGGACCCATAAGTGGGGGATCTTCTGAAATAAATCAAAATGCTAAAGTGGAGTCTTTGATGGTGCAAGGATCTAGAGAATGGGATAGGACCAAGATCATGACTGCATTTGATACGAACACGGCTGAGGCAATCCTCAAAATTAGAGTGGCTCAGTGGAGTGAGGCCGACAATTCCTTGCTTTGGAAAGAAAATAAGTTAGGATTATATACAGTCAAACCTGGATACTCTCATCTGCTTAACAGATCTACCCCTCAACATTTCATTAGCAGTGAACCTCTATGAAAAAAACTTAGGCATTCCCCAATTCCGGAAAAATATAAGATCTTCGCGTGGAAATGCATCAAGCAAGCTCTCCCAGTAGCTAAAGCGCTCCACCGAAAAAGTGTAATTGAATCGAATCTTTGCAAATTATGCAACTCTGATCCTGAAGATGTGAACCATATGCTTTTCACTTGCAATAACAGAGACAAGATATGGTTTGCTTCAGAGCTATCTTTAAGATGTAGTCCTTCTACGAATTTTAAAGATATATTTGTGCGCTGCTTACCAGGAAAGTTCTCGGATTCTCTGGACCCTTGGAAGCCCCTGATAATCTTTTTAGTTATTGCTCATGAAATATGGAAATATAGAAACAAGGAGATATATGAAAAAACTGGAAAACCATGGGTTGTATCTCTCTCGCTGGCGAAACTCCAAATTAGCAGAGTGTGCACTGCAGTGGAAAGCAGGTTAAAAGAATCGCAGTTCTTAAACCAACCTGGAAGCGAATCGAAACAGTTGTGTAGAATTCAGCAGAAAGAAGAAGCTTTAAATCAAGGATGTGAATTTCTTTTGGATGTGAGATGTTTAACTCCTATGGACAAAAGGTGGCTTGTCTCTGTAGTCCCTCCTCGGCAATTAGTCCTTACCAAGCAGAATTGCAAGCAATTTTATCTGTGCTTTCCTTTGTTAAATACAGCAATATAGCTTCTTGTGGAATTCTTTGTGACTCAATTTCAATATGCAGGGACTTCAATCTGCAAACTTTTAAACAAAGAGAAGTCTGGAGTTGTGGCAAGGATGTTATCAGCATTAGTAATAGTCTTTTGTCAGTTTTTTGTAAATGGGCTTCTAAATCTGTTGTTAATGGGGCCCATAATTTAGCCAGATTATGCCTTTTGGGAATACCCTCGAAGAGATAATCGATATTGAGCTTGTACCCACTTTTATCAACATACTAAATTCTGTCTCATCAATGAAAAAATATTTTTTTAAACTATTATTAGAGAATTAAATCGATGATGATAAAACTATCTGCATTTTCAGAGAGGGAAAATCAACATTTACTTTAGTTAAATCACAAATACACCCACCATAAAATTGGGTCCTCCTTAAATTAGAGGGTCATGTTCAGCTGCCTCTATTGCAAATGCGCACCTACGAGCTTGTTAATACTCATATCTACTTCACTAAATTTGTGGACGCGGAGAGCGTTTGTCCAGATCTATTTATTTTATATCTTGATTAAGCCTCTGTGATTAATAGCTTAGCTTAGAATTCATGCCTCTAATTTCTCTACTTCTTACATGTTTTAATCAATTGTTTATTTTTTTTTATAAGCAAGCAATACTCTTTATTAAAACCCGAGAAGAAAAATAAAAGTACAAAAAGATTAACCCAAAGCCACATAAGGGTTGTTACACCAAGAATCAAAGCTAAAAGAAACAAAAACTGGATCGAAAAAGCAAGGCAAAATAGAAAAGCTAAAGCTCTTTATTTTTAGAATAGTATCTTTCGGGACCGCGGGTTTGTTGTCGGAAATTAGTTTGTTCCTTGTCAACCAAACGAACCAAAGCGTGATGGGACTGATGATAGACCAACCCTGTGATTGGCGTCGAGAACCCGAGATAAAAGAGATCCAAGAAGTCAAAAGTCCATAACAGTTGTGGGGGAGCAAGCAATTAACAGTCCACCAATTTTAAGAAATTTTAATTGAATTCCAAGGAATTTGGGACATGTTGGGTATTAAAAATTTGTAATTATTGCGTTCGTTTAACTTTTTAGAAGGGCAAGCTTATAATTAAAAAAAATTCTTTTTCCTACAATTAGTTAAAAAAATCCAAATTCTCAGGAATTGAAATACCATAGTTGAGATGTTATTTCAATTCCTGCAAATTTTGAATAATTGAAATGATGAGAAAATAAGTTTTATCTAAATTAATTAAGTTAAAGAAGAAATTAAACGAACGCTACCTTGTGACCTCAATGAAAACCACGTCTAAGTAATTTGAGTTAATTATAATATTTAGTGTTTTGTGTTAAAAAGACAACACATGTTACAATCTGATTGGAGATGATCAAGAGATAACGGTTGGTGGAGACTAAATTTGATCGTATTAAATTATTTAATTACTGAATTTAATTCTTTATAGTACATAGTCCTTTTTCGTCCCAAATTACATGACTCAAACTAAGACCAAAGAGAAATAAGAGATACATTTGGGAAATTATACATTTTGGAAACGTTAGGATTCGTATTTGTGACTTTAGGTCACACATGCTCTAATTCAATGATAAATTTAACTCCTAACCAAAAGCTTAAGTTTATAATTTTTATACTCCCTCCGTCCCAAAATGAGTGTCCTGTTTGTCTAAATTTTTTGT
>JAYMTF010006630.1:0-10054 GCA_036897485.1 Pelargonium nanum
GAGTTTTTTTGAGCCCCCAAAGGGGGAGGAGCCACATTTGTGCCATAAAGTATAACTTTCTCAAAACCTCTTTGGAAAGTCTTTGTAAGGAGACTATAGGAGCAAGTTGAAATACATATGTTGTGGGTTATATATATAGGCAGAGAGATAGGGATGGGAAAGTTTTAAGGCTTGTTTGTTATCTCTACTTGAAAATAGCAAGGAGAGTGAACATTATAAAAAATGTGTTTTGAAAAGTTAGTTATGTAAAATCTGACTGTAATTGGAGATGTGAGTTGAGTTTACTGTAAAAATATGTATAGTAAAAAAACAACTATAGGTATAAACTGTGCAACAACAAATTTCACTAAAGCTATTTTGCTATTGCATGACTTGCCTCTTTTAAGGAGCCAAATTGACTATGTGGCATCAATCTACATCCAAGTCATTCCTAAGCACGTAGAGATAACAAATAACACTTTGTGACAAATAAACACTAAGCATCTAGTGATATGGTTCTGAGGGAGATTTATGGTATTCAGACAATCTTAAGACCATCAAGAACAATGAATATATAGGTAAAATGAATATTAGTGGAAAACAAATTTGTCAATCCGCTAGAGTTATTTGATGAAATGATCATGCACAAAATTTTCGAAGATCATTTGATTTGAAAATTATAAATTTTAGAAACTCATCCCCTTGAAATGAATAATTCACAAGTCATTTGCAATTTCTTGAGTCAAATTGCATTTGTGTTGAATGATGGGTGTTGTTTCTAATTATCATCTCTAACTTAGAGCTTGTTTGGTAATGTTGGAATATAATATTAAAAGTATAAATTGGGACTATAACTACAAGTTTGAACTTTTAGTTGAGTTGATTCTCTAACATGGTATCAGAGCCTGATGACTGAGGTCACAGGTTCGAAAACCAACATTCCCAAAATTGTATAGTTAAATTCTTTATCTATTCTCTCTCCTTCAAGCCCACTTGGGCTCTCTATCTTCGCGGCTGTCGGGCCACCCATAAAAGCGGGAACGAGATCCTATCTATCTCTCTTCGATCCACTTGCAAAGCCATAATGAGTTTCCACGTGAGGGGGCGTAAGACCGCTACAAAATTGTAAATAAAGAGAAAACAAATTAATTAACTTGTTGAAAAAGAATGGAGATCATGAATTTCAACCTAGCCAGCAGTGGTCAGAAATAATATTAGTGAATCAGTGGGATGCAATTCAATGCAATGCAAATGGACAGCGAATCTCTGAGTCTGCACGTACGCATGTTTTTCACCATATACATATAATGGACCCTACGCTACTCACCTTTTACTCCGTGAACCACTACTGCTACGCCTTGTTGTTTTATATATCGACTAGATACATACATAAAAACTTGAATTCAGTTCTTCTTCTTTTTTCTCATCCAACCTCTCTTACATTTCATGAGGATAATCAGAAATATCATGTCTTGAAGTATAATCTCATATTTGGGCTGTTAATAAATGAAGTAGGGTCTGTGCACTGTGGTGATGAACAAACTTAATTTGTAGTGGTGGGAAGAAGACAGAGGGATGGCCTGTACTATAGTAATATGTTTAACTTATGTTACAAAAGTCAATGGGAGTTGGGTATGGTGGTGGATTCATCAGAGACCATGTGGTGGAAGTCACTCTTTTTGGTTCAGAGCTTGCTGCAGCCTCAGTAGACTGGAACATACTTAGCTATCATTATATGATTTTCTGCCACTTTCATTGCCTTTTCATATCTATGCCCAACCAAATAACTTTACATATGGGAACTGCAGAATACTTGTAACCTCAAAGATTTGGGGGTGGATACTTGTGCAGAACACTATATATTTTATGAAATCAATTTTATAGGTTTTTATCTCAGAGTGTTAATTATTTAAGTGCAAAGGGTTGGAGTTATATATATTTTTTGTTATAAAAAATTTGACAAATTTACGTGATATGTTAATTTAAAAAAAATGTTATATGACACCGTACCGATGTGAACGATTTATTACAAACTACATATATGTGAGTCCAAGAGCCAGAAACAACCAAAATTTAAGGTTACGCAATAAAATCAAAATTTCATCAAGTTCAAGGAGGCAAACCTATTTAACTCATATATAATAATGTGGCAATTTGCCGACGTAACGGTTGTGTACTTGTTATTGCAGGTTACATGAGTGCAAGATTTGAGGACGTGAATTAAAATCAAAATTTTGTCAAGTACATGAGAGACAAAACCATTTAGTTTTTTTTATTAGCAACGGGACATCATACTTGAAGTAACAATGTTTCTCACTCCCCCACGCTGAACCCCACCCCACAAATTCCGGCTCGAACTTGAGATCTCAGAGGGAATCCAAAGTGGTTTAACCACAACATGTCTTGATACAAAACCATTTAATCAAATATAAAAGTATATAATATAATAATAATATTAGTTATATTTTATATGCATATTAATACGTATTAAATTTGAGTTTATAGCAATTGGTCAACATCTTGACGGTCGACCGTTTAGAGTGTATAAAAATTTACATATAAATATGATGTCAACTTTTATCAAAGTCGGGTCAACGACCCGGTGATATAGGAGATTCGTAGCTTATGTGGTCAAATCTCTCGTGGAAGGTCCTCCAAACGAAAAATATCCTAAAGGAAGGAGCTGCAATTGCTTTTAGTTTTAAATTTTAATTATGGACTACACACAATAGCTTTGGCTTTCAAGTCTGTCAACTTTATTATTATGATTTCACTTACACCATTATATTTAGTCACTTTACTTTATAATTTTTTAATATGGGACAACATCCACTTGAACAATTAGTGAACAACTCAAACAAGCCCGAAATGGCGTTGAAACCAAATGAATGAATTTTGACCCTATCAAAATACTATATTTTATGGTTCCTACGTGGCTAGGAAACATGCGGTAGCACATGTCATCAGGACCCCTCCATCTACGTGTACTTTTGAAGTGGGCCACGTAGTCACCATAAGCGAGTACTGAAACTGCAGGATGCGAGTACGACATCCATTTTTGATGCCCTAACCATCAGAATCCCAAAATAACCCTTCCGCTACTCGCCCCCAAACCCTACTCTCTCTCCCTCCTTCCCTCCGATGATCACACTACAATTCTCCGAAATCATCAGCAAAATTCTAGTAAGTTCACAGTTCAATTTCAATTTTGAATATTATTTCAAGTAACTAGCTCTAGTCTTCAGTGACACTCTCTAGACTTCTGTAAACTTCGATTTTCAGTACAATTTTCAGTTCGATTGAGTTAGCTCCTTGTTTTCACTTCTTATGGCTGAACAAGCTACATTTTTCTCCCGATTCCTGAAATTCAAAAACCTAGATTTGTTTTTGTCCGTTGGTTGATGATATAGTTGCTGGGTTTGGGTGTACAGATGTAGGGGGATTTTGGGTCTTGCTGCTCAGCTCCTCCATCATCATTGTTCTTCTCTTGAATCGCATTCCATTAACTGGTAATTTCCCATTTTGTTTGTTCTGTTTTTACTAGGACTGGTGGTTCACTTTTGATTTGTTTTTGTCTGTTTCAGGGTTCAGTGCTGTGCGTTTCGATTGACCAATTAGAGCCATGCTGGTGCCTAAGCCATTTCAGCCTCAACTAAGCCTCCTCCCTCTGCTTATGGTATTTTTCACTTTATTTTTCTTAAGCCTCTTTATATAAAAGTACCAAAAATGAAAAAAAAAAAACATAATTGTAATCTGTTTAGTGATAATTAAGAAGTCACTGAGTGGTGGAGATTTCCTCTTGTACACCGTCGCAAATGACAGGATTTTAAGTAACTTATTACGGTGATGTTGTTGGTAATGCATGTTGCATGCATAACTAAATTCCTAAAAGGTAAAGAGTACACTCATTTCGGGGACGGAGGGAGTAGTAATTTTATCTCCCCGTAAAGAGAAGTTTATTGTGGAGGAGCTATGTGTGTGTGTGTTTGTGTGTGTATTTGTTTGTTATGAGTATAAATATTATATAGTTTTCTTGATTTTTAATCCGAAACATCAGACTACCCCCAACTTAGTAGGCTTATAAAAAATGTTCTTTCACCTTCAACTATGTTTTTAGGCCAGAAATGTTTATGAATGACGGGGAATCATTTTCTGAAGGTTTTGATTTCTTCAAAGCCTGGTTTATGGCATTTGTTAATGAGGAACTTATTATTGAATAACTTGAAGAAAGTTTGTCCCGTTTTTTGTTTGTCACTTTGACAGATTAATATGCTCGTGTTTGAGATTGAGCCTGGGAAAACCAAGAGTAATAACTTCAAACACTTATCAAACTTTTCCGCCTAAACCCACAAAATTCCACTTCTCTTTATAGTATAGATTAATGCTGACAAGAAATCAGCACCCTGAAAAGTTTCTTTGTAAGATTTTTTTTTTCATTCTGTACACAACGAGTAGAGTAAAGTACTAATATTTTGCACTCATGTATACATTCTTTTGACCCCTTAGCTTTGTTATGATTTGTATAGTTGTTGCTTTGTTTCAGGGAACAAGCACGCTCTGATGATCTCCTTGTAAATATAGATACACACTGTTTCAACTGGAGGAGCTGCATCTGTTTTGGAAAAGGCTGGGCTATCAGTTACAAAAGTGAATCAGCTTACTAGTTTCCCAGAAATGGTACGCAGTCTACTTTTTCAATCCTGAGTTGGTCTTCTTCTGAAATTTATATCATTAAAGCCCTTTCTTTAACGGATCCATAATCCTTTGGTCTTATATCCTTCGTGTGTATGTTTTTTTATAGCATCTTTGGGACTGCATATCAATGTTCTTTCAGTGGTTATATATTCTCTTCAAACTCTGTCACCTGAAATAGTTGTTCTACGCACTTAATGTTGAAGTGTATTAGTCATGTTTATTTATGCCAATGATGGATCATTTAGGAACCAAGTTTAGTTGACCATTCTAATTTTGTAATGTTAACCTTCAGAAGGATGGCTGTCTACCAAATTCAAATGTTAATGTATTGGATGGTGGAGATGGAGGGTGTGCTGCAGACGGAGCCTTGACGAATTCTTCTAACATTGGTGGGCATATCAAGGATAATACAGGATCATCTTTGAGTGGAAGAGAATTAGATGGTAGAAACAAAGCATTAGCTGGAGATAGGATTGACATGAGTTCTTTGAAAAATATAGAGCCCCATGATGGAATGGAGTTTGATTCAAAGGAGGAAGCTTTTTCCTTCTATAAAGAATATGCCAAGACTGTTGGATTTGCCACCATAATAAAGGCGAGCCGTCGGTCAAGAATATCTGGAAATTTTATTGATGCAAAGTTTGTATGTACTAGATACGGAAACAAGCGAGATTATGCTGCAACTGAAGCTCCCAAGCCTGTTTCCGAAAGCACCACAACCATTCCTGTCAAGAAGAAAAGGGGTAGAATTAATCAATCTTGGTCAAAAACAGATTGCAAGGCTTGCATGCATGTAAAGAGAAGACAAGATGGAAGGTGGATAATTCGTAATTTCATAAAGGAGCATAACCATGAAATTTTTCCAGACCAAGCTTACTATTTTCGCGGTCACAGGAATCTAGATGTTGGCAGTGGTAGTTCTGGTGCATTGCATGCTATTCGAGCGAGGACAAAGAATATGTATGTTACAATGTCCAGACAATCTGGTGGGTGTAAGAAAGTTGAAAAGCACAAGGGTCCCATCACAAATCAATTAAGTGGTGCACATCATTCGGCTTTGGACGAAGGGGATGCCCAGGTTATGCTTGACCATTTTATGTCTATGCAAGATGAAAATCCGAAATTCTTTTATGCAATAGATCTGAATGAAGAGCAGCGTTTGAGAAATGTTTTCTGGGTTGATGGCAAAGGTAGGCTTGATTATGGCAATTTCGATGATGTGGTTTTCTTCGACACCACATATATCAGGAATGAATATAAATTGTCTTTTGCGCCCTTTATGGGTGTGAACCATCACTTTCAGTTCCTGTTGCTTGGTTGTGCAGTGGTTGCAGATGAATCTAAGTCAACATATGTATGGTTGATGCGAGCATGGCTCAGAGCAATGGGAGGGCGTGCCCCCAAAGTGATATTTACTGACCAAGACAAAGCCTTGAAAGAAGCTATAGCAGAAGTCTTTCCTGATTCTCGTCATTGTTTCTGTTTGTGGCATGTTTTGAAGAAGATACCTGAAAAGCTTAATTATGTCATGAGGCAGCATGAAAATTTTATGGTTAAATTTGAAAAATGCATATATAAATCATGGACAAATGAACAGTTTGAAAAGAGATGGTGGAAAATGGTTGATAGGTTTAATTTGAGAGACGACATATGGTTTAAAGAGTTGTATGATGATCGTGAACGATGGATACCAACCTTCATGAAAGGCATCTTTTTAGCGGGGATGTTCACAGCCCAACGATCAGAAAGTATAAATTCTTTCTTTGATAAATATATGCAAAGGAAGACTACATTGAAAGAGTTCTTAGAACAGTACAAAGCTATTCTTCGAGATAAGTATGAAGAGGAAGCAAAAGCAGATTTTGAGACTTGGCATAAACAACCAGCATTAAAATCTCCATCACCTTTCGGGAAACAGATGGCAACAATGTATACACATGCAATATTTAAGAAATTTCAAGTTGAGGTTTTGGGAGTGGTTGCTTGTCATCCGCGGAAGGAAAGTGAGGACGGAGATACAAAGAATTTTAGGGTACAGGATTTTGAAGAGAATCAAGATTTCATTGTGACATGGAATGAAACAACATCAGAGGCTTCTTGTTTGTGTCGCTTGTTTGAATTCAACGGTTTTCTTTGTAGACATGTGTTGATTGTTCTGCAAATGTCTGGTGTACACAACATCCCATGTCAATATATATTGAAACGTTGGACAAAAGATGCTAAGAGTAGACGAACACTAAGGCAAGGGTCTGATTTGGTCGAGTCTAGGGTACAACGTTACAATGATCTATGTCAAAGGGCCTTCAAATTGGGTGATGAAGGGTCTTTGTCCCAAGAGAGTTACGATATTGCATTCAATGCACTGGAAGAAGCCCTGAGGAAGTGTGAGAGTGTGAATAACTCGGTTCAGAGTGTGACTGAAGTCACAGAACCAAACTCACCATCAACTTATGGTCTTAATAGCATAGAAGATGTACATCAGGGAAACAACACAAACAAGGCTAACAAAAAAGATTTTTTATCCAAGAAAAGAAAGGTAAGCTATGGTTGTTTGAATGCTTATATTCCAAGTCTGCTATTAAAATTTCTTTGAATGGTTAATTATTTGAGTAGGCCTTTTACTTAATTTTTAGGAACATGAACAAGAGGTCATCACAATTGGGGTGCATGACAGTTGGCAACAAATGGTTAGTTACATTTCGTCTTTATTTTTACCTGCTCACTTATATTTGGAAAGAATGAATACTTCTCTATTATACTATTTTAGGAATTAACATCTCAGTGTGGGATCTATACTTGGCTGTAGGGACATTCTAATTTACAAGCACCAGACCTTGATTGTTCTTATGAATCACAAGAGAGCATGCAAGGGATGGTATGATGTAATTTGATAATGACCATAATATAAACAGAAGAATGTTGTTTCTAAAAAATTTAAGGTCACTTGAATGATAATTGTTTTGATATTTGTAATTTGGTGTATTTTTTGCAGGAACAACAGCTCAACTCAAGAGCTACAACACTTGACAGCTATTTTGGCAATCAACAAATTGTGCAGGGAATGGTTGGTGTTCTTTTAGACCAAGTATATATAATTATGCATTTCATGTGATATAATATACATGCATGTCGGAAAGCTTATTGACTGCTTGTGTCCCTCTTGACTTTGTTGTAGGGACAGTTAAATTCGATAGCTCCAACCCGTGATGACTATTATAGTAAGCAGCACAGTATGCAAGGGCTGGTAATACATGTTCTTTGGCTTGTATTTTTTTTATATATCTTTTGTTCTGTCTTAAAGTACAACATCTAAGTTGGCTATTCTTTCTGGTTACAGGGACAACTGAACTCAATTGCACCAATCCATGATTCTCATTACATGACTCAGCATAGGATGCACGGGATGGTAAGGAATGCTCAAACATGTTTTCTGGAGAACCTTGAATCCATTATAGTAATATGGAAAGAGGGTTTCTATCAAATAACCCTAAGTCAGGGTTTCGCAGATTCGAATCCTTTGGGTAGTATTATTGTATATCCTTATTTGTTTGACATGATTAGTAACACAGCATATGACGTGCTTGCAGGGGCAGTTACATTTCCGGCCACAACCAACTATTCCAAGTTGTTTTGAGATCCAGGATGGTTTACATGATATGGTATCCAATTGTTGGTTGGGGCGTGTGTTTGTTTCTCTTTTTGTTTTGCCTTCATGGTTCTTAAAATAGTTCTCTCTTATATTCCAGGACCAGTCTAATGTGGGGACCACTCAGTTGCATGGCATGGCACCGAAGCACTTGCATTCAAAACATCTCTCTCGTTAGCTGCTATAGACCGATGAATGTGCAACAGAGATGGTTTGTATATTTCATCAAATCCACCTTTCCAGCTTAAAATCAAGTCTGCATCCTGAAACCAAGCCCTGCACGCTTATTTCTGTTCAAGTCTTGTTCTTGTATAAATGAAACACGTCATAATACACACTGATCTGTTGTTTTTGATAGGTGGAGGCGTGGACCAATGGAAACAAAACCATATCGTTTGTGCAATCGAGGAATAGAAATCTCCTTTGTGATAGTATTGAAGTTGCATTTGAGGGTTGCTGACATATCCGTAGTTATGGGAAATTCATCAAGGATTCAGACTAATATTGGGGTTAACAATTTAGATGCACAGGCATGAGCTTTCCTGTAAAGGTATTTTTCTTCCTAGGTTCAGTCAACTTAACTAGCCCAAAGATTTGGGGAAATGAATCACTGATCACATCCAAATTATCAATCTGTTTTGCCAGCAATTGTTAGCTCTCATCTGTAGCTGTGGCATTAGCATTTTCAATTTCCCATGTACAGGAACTAGTGGGTTCAAGGACATTCATTTTGTTTGTCAAGAGTGTTCCTCTCTATATACCATATTTGTTGTCCTAAGAAACTTTACAATGCCAAATACATTCTTGCTTCTCGGCGGCTGGAAGTAGGTAGATGAAATTATTCTTGAAAGCAGGAAGTTGAGTTTTATGTTTGGTAAAAAATAGTTGGAAGGAGATATAGTTTGTTAAAATGATCAAAATAGACGTTCATGCTGGATTTATTTGTGGATAATATTTTCTTAATGCAAAAATTAATAATTTAGTACTTCAAATTGGATGATAATAAAGACGATATAAAAATGCGGGTTAGACGATCAAATTACCCAGACAAGTCTGACAAAGAGATCGAATGCCTAACTAACTCGTGGGCCACTCAATTCGCATATCAAACCGAAAGTAAAAAAAAATTAACATGAGTCACAATGGCTAAAATATCTTGAATACGAAGACATTGAAATCCTCTTCATCAGCCTGAATAATCAAGATGAAGACATTGAAATCCTTCCTCTAGGTTGAAGAGCACGAACAACAGACAATGATTGAACTTGAAGTTCAAGCCGACCACAAAGTGTTCTGCCAACCGCCCCTCGCCACCATCTGATTCGACATCAAACTCGAAAACTGATCCGATAACTCTAACCAAATCACCACCTTCCAAGTCAGTTTCTCCAACCGCCTTCTGCTGCCCTGCGTGCACACCAATAAAAAAACTACTGTGAATCTACGTCATCACTCTGCAAAACCTTAACTTGCTATCAATGCAAGAGTTCGCTATCTTAACGAGAGAGACTACAATTTGCTATCTGCAAATTCAAGATGTTGCCGCCGCTCTAAAATAAAGAGTATTCGCAGCCGAAAAAAAAATTTAATTTTGACTGTTACTAAGGGTAATTTTTTTTTTTAAAAAAGGAGGCATTTGTCGCAGCTCTTGTTATAGGGGTAATTACACTTAGCCCCCATGTACTATTCACTAAAGACATCTAGCTCCCCTGAACTATCATAGTTTACACCTAA